>JAQFXW010005298.1:0-10486 GCA_034693945.1 Dendrobaena attemsi
TATTTGTCAAATGTTCAAATTGATGGTGAATGGTAGTGATAACTGAGGCAATATATGTTTTGAACATAATATTTGATGAGTTCGATGTTTGATAAAAATAAAGGCATGTGTGACTTTTGAGCATTTGAATAATGTTGACAAATAATTATTTGTCAAATGTTCAAATTGATGGTGAATGGTAGTGATAACTGAGGCAATATATGTTTTGAACATAATATTTGATTGTGCTCTAAAGGCAGTTTTTAGCGTTTGCCTTTGTATAGAAATGCAGCGACTGGACAACTAACTTGATATGAATGATTTTTGTAGCTTATAATTTGGTTGTCTTGTTGAAGACCTTCAGAGTTCATAGCAGAGTAGGCCTATAAGGAAGTTCATGACAGCACAGCAATGATAAAAAATTATGATGTAGGCTACTTTAGGTTGACAAAGAGAATAATATTTGTGTAGAACACTTTGCTAGTTGTGAACTTGTCGAGCAAGTTCATGTAGGCTAAGCGGACCGCAGCTTCTTGAGTCCCAATGCAAATTGCTAAAAATGGAGTGAAGTGCCACGTTTAGTCAATTGATGTTAATATGTGCTAAAACATGCAGCTCAATAATTATGGTGACTACTATATTGTTGGACCTTGTTCACTGTCACTTGTTATTTGATAAGCTCGATGTAAATCAAGAAGTTGTCTGTTGTCAAATCACATTGTAAACAACAGAAATGAAACAATATAATTGATGGTTAATAATGCTTTATACATTTTTAGATTTCTAAATTATTTGTCAAGCATGTTGAGTCTTTTATCAGAGCCATTTGCAATCGCCTAGTAAAATACTTACTTGAAGGTGCCGTATAGTAATGCGTAAATAAATAAATACAAATATTCGTGCAGTGTAGCTAAGTGAAGTATATAGTTATTGACCAGTACACTTGATCAGCACTATAAGTTTAATAATAAGGGGCTACATGGTCAATTAATGCACTGGTCAATTATAATTATGCTTCACTTAGATACAGTACACTGCACGAACACTTATGGGCTAATTACAAAGATTTAAAATATCGGGTTAAATGTCGACGTCCTTTGAAACGGACAGGTGCTACGTACTGCATGGATCGTTTCACTTATCTATTTCAACTGCTTACGAGCTATGCAAGTTAATCTGTACCATTAAGTTAACCATAACCACACGTTTTATTGACTCCAATGTAAAATTTAACAGTAACAGTTTTTTAGCAAATAGACTTTGACAATGGAAGCAATGGGAGGAACCTAAAAGACCGATTGACCAGCTTTACAATAAGGAGACCAGTCCTGTACCATATTCTGATAAAGATTCATTATTCACTCTGCAGTTGACATCAGCCCGCTTTCGTCAAAAACGATTACTTGCAGCATTGAAGCAATGGAAGAAACCTAAAAGGGCCTAGGTCCCGCTATCAAGGGTCACCATAAAATAAGGTATAATTATAGATTATTATAGTATAATTTCAAAGACGGAAATAGTGGTAAAGTAAAGCGAAAGTAAGGTGAAAATTAGGAAGTTATTTAGCGTAGGACTGCATTAGTTAACTAAATACACGTCATCTCTTGGAAAAGATGTAAATGCGTAGGCCTAATTGAGTTCTTTAAACGACGATGGCTAGGATGTTTCTCCGTTGAATTGGTAGGCTGTTCTACAGTATGATTAGGAGATCAGCACTTTTTAAGGAAAATTTTCTTGAGTTGGTACAAATAAAAATTCCTCTGGAATTGGCTGCAGATCTTATTTCATAATGGTGTAGGTTACAGATGGAGTGGAAATAATTGACAAACATATGGTGGAAGAGAACGAGATCGATACTTAAACGTACATGAACTCGCAAGTTTGGATAGTTTTAACTTCATCAGGTTGTAGAGTTTTAAACTTATGAAAGAGTGGAATTGAGGGGGCACTAAATCCAGCTTCTGAAATGACCCTGACAGCTCTTGTTTGGTGCGTCACGAGATCTTTTAGTCTCGTGGCATAGGCCTATAATTGGAAGCCCCAACCATGTTGCAGTAGGGCCTACCTGCTAAATAATTATGGATGAATCAGTGTATAATACAGATTAAAACTAGGCGTGAGTAGGCCATAAGTAGGCAGTAAATGAGCAATGCATTACAGGATTCAAATATTTTGCTGAGCTCTTAGATGCAATTTGTGACATGTGAATAGGCCTATTCCAGGTCAAATGTTGATCCAGATTGACACCCACAAACTACTTGGGGAATTTTGAAGTTATCAACTTGGAGTGTACCTTGTATAAGAGGACCGTTCTTGTGAGAACGAGAAAGAATGTTGCTAGTTTTCTTTAGATATAAAGATAATTTATTACTTATTAACCAATCTGAGATTTTTTTATTTCCCGGTTTGCTATAGGCCTATGAAATAAACTGTCATAATTCTTATGAGAGAAAAAATGTTAGAGTCATCATCAAACTAAGTACAATTGGCAAGACTTAGTGCTGAAGCAGTAGGAAGATCATTGATAAAGTTCCTTTGGTACAACTCGTTCACCGGTGTTTCGCCTACAGACAATTCGTCTATTGACATTTCGTCTACTACGCCGTATCGTGCATTACGTAGATATGCGATGAACATATCGATAGATGACAGGACAAACATTGCTTCATCCAGCTTTAGATTCCTGTAGGTGAAATGATTTTACTGATCGCCATTTTGTGCTAATGACAAAAGCAAAGAGTTTAGAAGGTAGGACAGAAGGAAACCTTAATAGGGGGCCTAATGAAAATGGAAATGTTGGTTGTAAAATGCAACTTTTTGACAAACAGAAGAAGATAACAATGACAATGGAGAAAATGTTGACTGTAAAATTAGAAATCGGAAAATTGCTAGGAAATTATGCGATCTGTTGGTACACGTTTTATTATAAGGTCGAAATTTGGTAATATCTTAGAACAGTCCGGAGAATGAAAATAACGGTGTCACAACAAATGGTTCACGGACAAATGGCTGACCAACATTTTGTTCACACATTACCTGTGGTATACCTATCCTGCTTCAAATAGTAGTTTCATCCTTCATCTTAATTCGAGCTTAATTCATATTTTCATCCCATATCCAGCTTCCAGTTGTAGTTATATTATCAAATTTCATCCCGCTTTGAGTTTACGTTAGATTTTCATTGTATATCGAGCTTCCAGTAGTTATGTTTCCTATTGTTCATCCCGCTTTGAGTTTAATTTATACTTTCATTGTATATGTACTTAGTACACGATACGGAAGTGAATAAAATGTCTTTGAATGATTTGTCTGTGAACTAATTATCGTGAACCATTTGTCTGTGAACCATTTGTCTGTGAACCATTTGTCGTGGAGTTCTATATTTTATTATTCATTTATTTGATAAATTTGAAACCTGCGCAAGGTCGAACCGAAATGTGAATCTGAGGCACGAATGGTGTCGCGACAACTCATCTACCGAAATTTTGCCTACGACACTTCGTTTACTGACAATTCGTCTACTCTTATATCCAACTTCCAATTGAAGTTACATTTTCATCTTTAATCCCACTTCGAGTTTGAGTTAGATTTTCATCGTATTTCCAGTTCCAGTTGTTTTATCAAATTTCATCCCACTTTGAGTTTTACTTACATTTTAAGTGTATCTCTTCCAAGACATGTGGTGTTATTGTCATCCCACTTCCAGTTTACATTGGATCTATATCAGACATCCAGCTTCATGTCGTAGCTATGTTTCTTATCATTGATCCAACTTCTAGTTTAATTAACATTTTCATAGTGTATTTAAATATCTGCGTAGTACACAACATGGCATGATAGACGAATTGTCGATAGACGAGTTGTCGTGGTACCATCCTTCTTCTTGTTTTAACATGAGCATTTTACTCCTTCATCCAGCTTCCTGTTTTAGTATTAAATTTCTACTCCTTGATTCTGCTCGTTGTTTTAGTATGAACATTGTTATCCTTCATTGTGTGGAAATTGTATAATTAAGCTTCTTAAATTATGTTCCAACTCAATATTTTAGAGTCAACATTATCATCAGTCATCCCCCTATTAATTTCGATATAACCTCTTTTCATTCACATCCGGCTTCTCTTTAATATAGAACAAGGTCTAATCGTTAAACATATAGGTGATATTTTCTTTCTTCTGAAAAAGAATACAGGTTTCCGCTATAGTTATTCAAAGCTAGTATGAGATTTATGATATTTTAGGAGTTATCTTATGTTAGCTTATTTTGTTTTTAAAATATTTTCTGGCAGTTTTTATCTATTGTGTACTCTAAACATGTTGGTGTCAGGTTAATTCTATTTTCTGTGAAACAGATGTAATAACAAGAATTTAAACAAGTCAACATGTGATCAGAAAAATATTTTACCATTAGTGTTATTTTCCAGTGTTTCATCTACAGATGTAGAACACAGACTTTCTGTATTAATCAGCTAAAATATTGCATTTGTTTTTTGTAGCCCTTGAAATTTGAGATTGTGGTAGTGAATAGCAGAAGAGAAGCTACATTCTGTTGAAAAAATGTGAACCTCATCAAGGAAATGAGAGTGAATTTATCTGTCTACAGCTGCTGTACACATAACAAGTTCATTTATAGCTCATATCAGAAAGGACAGCAACGAAAAGCTTGTTATAAATGCTAAGGTTGGATTGCAACATCTTGCCATAAAGTTCCTTTTGTCAGACCAATATCTTGGTTTGCTGATTCTTGCAAATGACTATATTACTTGATGTGACAGCTACGATTACCCAAATGTTTTAAGCAGGCATTTGCTTTCACATACCTGTCAACAGCCATAATTGTCAGAGTCCTAACAGATACAAACTTTGCTTGGAATCCGAGAAAGACATCACAAAAATTGAAAAAAACGAGTATTTTGGACTTTGCATCCAACCGATGAATTTGTAGGAAAATTCAAAATGGATAGAAATAGTGAAATCACTAGTTCTGTGGTTATGTTGAATTCTAGTGAAAAGCCGTACCAGAAATCATTTGACGATACCAATTATCTGAAAACGCACACGAGAATACATTCTGACAAAAGACCCTACACGTGTCAGTTATGTCAGAGGTCATTTGGTCAATTGGGTCATCTGCAGAAGCACATGAACACACACACTGGTGCAACACAGTACATGTGTCTATTATGTCAGAAGTCATTTACCCATGCCTGCTTTCTCAAAAGACACATGAGATTCCATTGTGGAACTAAACCACATGTATGTTACTTATGTGGGAAATCATTTGCTCAGGGATGCGATTTGAAAAGACACATGAGAATCCATAGTGACGAAAAGCATTACAAGTGTCAGTCATGTCATAAATCGTTTACTCAAATCGGTCATCTGAAAAGACACATGCAAATTCACACAGGAGAAACGCCATATACGTGTCTGCTATGTCAGAAGTCATTCACTCAATTGGGTAGTCTCAAGATACACATGAGATTACACACTGGTGAAAGACCATTTAAGTGTCAGTTATGTGAGAAGTCATTCACTCAATTGATCAGTCTGAAAGCGCACTTGAGAACCCACACTGGCGAGAGACCGTATAGTGGTGAAAAACGTTTCAAATGTGAGTTATGTGAGAGGCGGTTTGCTCTGGGAGATCATTTGAAAAAACACATGAGATCACATACTGGTGAAAGACCATTCAAGTGTCAGTTATGTGAGAAATCATTCACTCAATGGAGCAGTCTGAAAGCGCACATGACAACACATAGTGGTGAAAAACTATTCAAATGCGAGTTATGTGAGAAATCATTTGCTCAGGGATGTGATTTGAAAAGACACATGAGAATACATAATGGTCAAAGACCATTCAAGTGTCTGTTATGTCAGAAGTCGTTTAACCAAGGTAGTCATCTGAAAGCACACATGAGAACCCATAATGGAAAGCAACCACACAAATGTCAGAAATCATTAACTCAATTTCGCAATCTGAAAGATAAACAAAGCAAATGTTGTTCAAGTAACGTGCATCACGGTTGCATTGAAGCGACAGGTTCTGCTGCAAAAGATTGTTACGGAGAATACATTTGTAACAAGAAAATGAAAACACCTGAGGTTGGAGAACCATTTGTTGAGAAATCTTTTGGATGTGCTCTATGCAATGATACTTTTGAAATTCAGAAGGAATTTTTTGAGCACTGTTCTAACCACGGGCTTTCTCCACCTGATGACTTATTTATTGAAATGTTCTAATTTTTTTAAACATGTGTTTACAGGTTGAGATACTTCATTGTTTTTTTCCATAACTATGGCGTATTCTGAAATTACGCAATTTACAACAACAGATTCTTACAATGGCTCACACAGATTGCACAAAATATAGTTTGCTGGTATATGTAGTTTACAACGTGCTGCGAGAACTCGTACTTGCAAAAAGAATTGTAGGTGTCCTTCACCTGCAAGCTTTGTCAGAAATTGAAAAATGTTTGTTGAAAGTCATATTTTGGATACGCACATGAGAGCCCATAGTGGAAAAACACCATACGCATGCATGTCAGATGTGTCAGAAATCATTTACTGAACGCAGTAATCTGAAAACACACTTGAGAAACCGTACTCGTGTTATCACCATATGCCAGTTATGTAAGAAATCATGCATGCATCATTATGCTCTTCAAAATGTATGATGTGAGGTTCCATAAAAGAGAAAAATGACACAGATGCCAGATATGTTGAAAATCATTTGCCTTGAGTCACGATTTGAAATCGCAAATGTGAATCTATAGAATACGCAAAACGAAACATGTGCCAGTTATGTCAGAAAAAGTTTGTTCAAAGTTCTAACTGATAACCTACGGTAATCCATAGGCCTACGTGTGAAAATTCACTGAGTTACCAGTTATGTCAGAAAGTATTTGTTAAAAGATGCCATCTGGATTTACACATGATAATTCATTCTGGTGAAAAAAAATTCAGTTGCCAGTTCTGTCAGAAATCATTCTTTCAAGTTCATGACATGAAAAGGCACATGAGGAACTCATACTGGCGGAAAAACCTTATTGCTGCCTACTATGCCAGAATTCATATAGTGAAGCTGCTAAGTTGAAATATCACATGAGAAACCATATTGGCGACATGCTTTTCAAGTGTCAGTTGTGTTTAAATAAAATAGTACTCTGAACCTACACATGAGAACCCATTCAAATGAAAAATCGTACATATTCCAGTTTTGTTGGAAGCTCTTTACAGAAATGGATACACTATGGAGTCATCAATAGACCCATTGATATGCAAAGACCTAGTTTGTAATAAAGAATTCGCTCAAATGAGAAGTCTAACGAAACACATGGGAATTCATGCAACCGAGCAGCTATTCACTAGCAACACGCCTCATTCGTTATCCCGCCTCGTGTGTAGCGATCAACTTTTTCATCTTACATCCAGCTTCTATTTTAAAAACTACTTTTGATCCATGTCCAAATTGTATGAAATGTCCCCAGACAAATAGAAGCAGGACAAAAGACGAAAATTTAAAAATAATCAAATCAAAGTTATGAGGAAATGACAAAATTAATCATGTATATCTTTTTACTTGTTACTATCATCATAATTAATATGCTTTCAGTGTTTGTCTGTTTATGCATGAATAAACAAATAACGTTACAAATTTATAAATAAATGCTTTGAAAGGGTAACCTGAATTTGCAGAGGGCAGTCCAGGATAATGCCAAATTAGTTCATTCTGCATCTCGGTAAGCTGAATGTCGCTTGAACCCTCCGATTGCCGGAAGTTTTTACTAACACTGAGTACCGCTGGGGTCAAAATGACCCCACTGTAAAGTTGTGCCATTTAAGTAAACGGTATTGACAATAATAAACATAATATACATTGGTTTTTTTTACCCCTTTCCATGATCTGCAACCTAAGACCAAGATCTTCTTATACTGTAATACTGCGGCTGACAATAAGTAAGTAAGTATATTCTCTATTAGGAAGATGCTACACACTTATTGATTTTAATCTGAATGATAGATCTTGTGTATAAACACATTTATCTCGTATGTTTGTTCACCAAGTGAGGTTTATCAGCTGGTTCAATAACTTGCTTACTTACTCTCCTCAGTTGCTTTCGCATCTGTATGAAAGTATACTCCGTTCGCTTAGCGACAATAATTGCCTGCATTGTTCAAACATCACCTACAAGCATGAAAAGTTTCGAATAGCTAGTCGATATTATGTTTCAAACAACCTGATATAGCCACACTTCGAGATATGTCTAGAAAGAATGATTTTGATGAACTTTTGTATAAGAATATTTGGGCTAGTTCTGGGCGAGTTCAATTAGAGACCGACCATAGTTGCGCGGCATGATGGAATCGGTCATGGATACCCATGTTATCGGACCTAAGAATATCTATTACGTAATGGTCTAAAAATAGGTACACGTGGCGTGAATGTCAATAATATTGAAATTAATCTTTTGTTTTAAATTGTAGAATAAAATTATTCTTTTGTTTTAAGCTACAAACGTTTATTGTTTTCTGTGCACGATTCCGCTCACATTTGGTCAATATATTTTTAAATTGTAGCCCATAAATACCACTTTCATCGACGAAATCAATCTCTTCAACGTTCTTTACCGTCGAGCGAGTGACAGAGATTCCTTAGTACAATAATTCATGTGCCGGACTCCCTACGTAAACGGGGCCATGATTCGTTCTCCCCAATAAGGATGACTCGAGCTTCATCATAGACTTAGCCTGCTTTTGTCTCTCCATTATACGTGTTTCTGTAGCAAAATGCAGTCTGTTATTCTTGGTGCAATAAACGAAGCATCGAAGAAGGCTAACTCAACTTAGGGATGATGAAAGGAACAATAGTCACCAGAGACTATAGAGGTATACAATATTGAAGTTATAGAAGTCACTGGTTCGCCACAGCTGAAATACTGCATATAGACCGGAAGTAAGATAAATACACAATCAACACTTTTACTGTAGCCTACATAATGTTATATAGTCCTTGTAAGTCCAAGGCGTTGGGAGCTAGGATTGTGCAGTTGTGAAAAGTCCTTTTCGAAAGCCCTAGCAGGTACACCTACCCTCGAACCTACACGGTAGTCTCCCGAAGTTGCCTCCTCTTGAATTTGAGCCTGGCTACGCCTCTGCTGTCAGTTTTCATATAATATTGTAATCGTACGTTGAGGAAATAATATAGGCCTAAGGTTTGACAGCCGATGACTGTCTTCTGGAAATCTTGTCTTCGTCATCGTGAGGTGATCGCGTATATGCAATCTGAGAGTTGTGTCGGACTGAACATCGAATTCCACGTGACCTCCACTCGAAGTTAGGCAGGATAGGTTGTGGGCATCCTGGTACATCTCTTCTTACACATTTCTCCGCACACATGCAACCGAATAAGAACAGAGTCGAAGAAAGACAGAGGCACACTGGCGCATATAGCAGGAGGAGCTACACAGACAAAGAAGCAAGCAAGGTGCAGGAGAATCAGTAAGTAAGTATCTTCTTTGCTCATTCAATTGCTAACCGTATTTTGATTTACACGTAGGCCAACATGTTGCAGAGGAGATGCAGAAGAACGAAAACTAGGTCCTACGTGTCTAGTCTCATCGGTCGAGCTGCATGCAGCAGCGGTGGCAGTGGGGTTGACATTAGCGGTGGCAGTGGGGTTGACGGTGTGGCGGTGGCGGAGATACGGCGTTGGCAATGGCTGTAGTGGTGGCGGTTGGATTGGCAGTGGCAGTAGTTGCCGTTCTTAATTAGTAAGAATCTGGATCATGACGGCGTCTGTGATTGGCTGCCTTCGTCTTCATCACTGCACTCGCTTGTAGTCAGTCGTCGTTGTCGTCGTCGTCGTCGTTGTTGGTGGCATTCGATCGGAAGATCCAGGAAAAACTGTTGCCATCGATTGGTGTTCGCAGAGGGAAAGTCGAAGGTGGTTGACCGGTTCCGACTGTTGTCGATTGAAGGACAGCAACAGTTGTTGACTGGTTGTGTGATGACTAGCAACTGTCATCCATCGACCAGCGATTGACTGTATGACAGCAGAGAGCAATCATGAGCCATCGAACGAGAGAAGTGGAATGTCCGTTGAGTAACATCTCGACCATGATGACGACGAATCGAAACAGTAAGTGTTCTCAAGTATAGTAAAAGTTGTGACCAACTCAATATAAATACAACAAGTGTGTGCGCATTTATTTTTTGTGGCACGAGTTCTTTTCAATTGGTATACGATCCAATGGATTGAACGCGGCACACTCGTAGGCCTAATCGTTACTGAACAAGAGTGTGCTTGTAGGCCTATGTCATGAAATAAGTCGTGCAATCGTGCTGATAATACTGCTATCTAAACAATAATTCCGGATCTTTCGTGCGATGATGCGATGTTTGTCTGTCCGCGCTAACGCTCTGTAATTTATATTTAAAAATTTCTCTGCTGCGATGGGGCTCGATCCCGCGACCTATAGCGTCGCTGGCAGACCTCGCTAACAGATCG
>JAQFXW010005299.1:0-10485 GCA_034693945.1 Dendrobaena attemsi
ATAACTTGTGTAGCACGATGACTGTATAGATGCGTCTTGCTTCACTGGTGCGAATGCGGCGTGCGACCTGCATCAGCGATCTTTGTGCCGGGTCAATGGACAATTATTATTCGACGAAGGCTTTTTGTGGTTTCCAGTCATCCGTCCCAATTGCTTTTCATTTGCGTGTGCTTCTACATCTTCATAATTGCAACGGGATTAAATCATAATAATAATATCCTACATGCGTATACAGTATACACCGTGCCTAAAAAAAACTGTGAAAAACTGTTTTGGTCAGAACTTCGTCAAATTTCAACCAATTCTAATAACTGTTGGTAGAGAAATTAAAAAATGGCTGAAATTTCTTACCATATAAAAACTTTCCACCTCACCTGACTCATATAACCGCACTACCTTGTTAAACATAATTTTGCCAATTTTATATATACGGAGTGATTATACAAAATATGATTCCCCCTAGGCTTTTTGTTGATATTTTGGTCGAAAGTACGCATATGTAAATAAAATTTTACTAGATAAAAATCATGTCATATTTACATGTACATGTATCTGTCAAATTTTACCACAATATTTCGAACGGAACAAAGGTTATTCAACTTTTAGCGATGTCACCCGCTGCTTTTTAAAAGTTGAGATAAGCTAACGTTTACCAGTTTTTTTATTAATCATTCAGCCAGACGTTAAGATTTTTTACTGACATTTCACAGACTTTAGGGTAATTCCTATCTACACATGGCGATCAAATTCTATCAATGTTTTTCAAACACAACAAAAGTTACAGTACATATATATATATAGGCCTATGTAAATATGAATTTCCTTTAAGTCTGTGAGATGTCATTAAAATATTAATATGTAGGGGGACCATTTTTTTTAAATCACCCTGTATAATACAAAAATTGGCAAAATGTTGTTTAACAAAGTAGTGCGGTTATATGCGTCAGGTGAGATGGAAAATTTTTGTATGGTATGAAATTTTAGCCATTTTTCAATTTACCTGCCAACAGTCATTAGAATTTGTTGAAATTTAACGAAGTTCTGACCAAAACAGTTTTGTACAGATTTTTTGAGACACGGTGTAGAAACCTATATGCCATGGATGGAATTTCTGATACTATGAAATAATGGGCCTAACGCGTCGCCTATACATGATAAAATAGCAAAACAAGCTCAGTACATGACACTAGTTTATTCCAGAGTGTTACGTCAAATCAAAGAGACGTAAAATGGTATACCAAATGAAGAATACAGTAAGGTCTATTCTACGGGGTGGGCCAAAAAAAGTGAAAACCCTGCAATTTCCATTTAATATTTCAATCAAAAGTAAGAATTTTCAAGTAAAATTTTACATACTGAAAAACAATTCATATTTACGTAAAACCCCAAATTTCACCAAAATATTTCCCACAGAACAAAAAAGTTATTGAACTTTTAATGACGTCACCAACTATTTTTGGTGCATAAATTATAACGTTTAACAGTTTTTTGCTAATATTTCCGGCAAAGGTATGAATCTTATGATGAAATTCCACAGGCTTAAAAGTAATTCATATTTTCATGTAGCAACCTAAATTTTATCGAAATATTTCAAACGCAACAAGAGCTGAAGAAATTTTTTGTAACGTATGTTGTATGTTGCATTACACTTTTTTTGAATCATCAGAGTACAGTAGGCAGACACACTAAGAGTGCTGCAACTTGTGTTGTGTTTAAATATTTTGATAAAATATCGTATTTATATGTAAATATGAGTGACCCTCATTCTTGTAGAATTTCATCATAAGATATCTTCTTATGATAGATCTAAAAGCAGTAACGGAAAACAACATTTACATAGCAGACAGGGTAGGCTACTGATCTAGAACAACCCTAGAACTCTGACAGTGCAAGAAAAATAAATGTCCGGGAAGAGCTCAGAGGCATAAATCTTTGTCAAACATTGGGGGGACAGACTTTTGTGCGCCGAACAGGGGAAGGGGTTTGGGAAGGAGGATGAGACCTCGCCAATCGACTAGGGGTCTGACGGAGCGTCGTAAGCTGCCCCAGCGGGGTCTAGAGCAAAGCCCCAGAATTCAATGAAATTTTGATAATTTGTTGCCAAAAATTAATGGACCACTTTCTGGGCTCTTATTTACTTTTAATTTGTCAGTGTTGATTTTTGATCTTACCACTATATCTGAGGTTGAAACCGTCCGCAAGTTTCTCCGTTTATGCTGCACATTGTCTAAAGTGATATCGAGGTAGAGGGGTCTGGGGCGAAGCCCCAGAAACCAACAAAATTTTGACAATTCGATGACAAATGGAATAGATTCTGGGCTCTTATTTTCGGACTATAACCTTGGTAAAAGACGACACACTGAAGGTCTTCCACATGTGCTGCAAATCCTCTTAAGAGATATAGACCCAATGGGGTGTGGGGCCGAGCCCCAGAAGCCAAAGGAATTTTGATAATTTGAAGCCGAATGAAGTAACAAAAATTCTTTCAAAAAAACTATTTTAGAACTGCACAAAACAGCTTATGCAACTACACAGTTTGTTTTAAACTGCACATTTGTGTACAACTGCATGCAACAATATAAACTCTAAAGAACTGAGTGTATTAAAAAATATCTACAATACAATACAATGGCCGTTGTTGAGAGCATATCTACATGTGTATTTTATGCTTGGTGTATGCATCGCTATAGATCCATGGCATAACCTGAGGTATTAGAAGTGAAGGACACTTTAGAAATCGTGAAAGTCTATTCGCACGTGACTTTTATTGAGTTTCTGTGCATGAAAAGTAACCTACACCTGGTCAAACTTATGTTTTTGGATATTGGGGGATAGCATTGCTGTCCACTCAAAACTTTGGGAGACAGTATCCCTCTGTACCCCCGTGATTTACGCCACTGGAAGAGCTGGTATAAGGAAGATAGGTCAAGTCAGGCAAGCTGTACTCGGCCACCAAGCCGGATAAACTGCGTTTTGGAACAGTTCAAACAAAGGCGGTTGGAAGACATCCATATGTTGAGAACAGAAGTAATTTAAGATAAGGAATCCTCTGAACAAAGGCCCTAGCCTCCACAGCAGGGCCATGAACATAGGCCTGAGTGTCAGCAGCGTGTTGCATAGAAGCGACATCTAAAGGTCTGAGGAACAAGGCTAGGTCAGCAGTATAGCCTTGCTCCTCTTCAAGCTGTCCTCAATTCAGTTGCTCGTCTCATAGCTCGTCAGCCTCGTTTCTCTCCTATGTCAGCCTTGCTTTTGAATCACCTCCATTGGTTACCGGTCTCACTGAGGATTTGACTTCGAGTCCTGATACAGGTCAACCGGGCTTTCTCTGGTCGTTCTCCTGGTTATCTTACTGATCTCTGTCAGCTTCGTCTCTCCGCCCACTTCCTCGGAGTCTTCGAGCCGGAAGCGCTTCTGAGTAGACTTGTTCTGTAAGATGCGCTATATAAAAGTTCCGATACATTACAATACAATAGAGGATATAAGCCATGCTTCCTACTTTAGTGTAGATGTTGGCTCTGCCTCCTACCTCGGTGTAGGTATTGGCTCTGATTTCAACCTTGGTGTAGATATTGGTCTTGCCTCCTACCCTAGTGCAGATACTGCCTTGCTTCTTACCTTAGTGCAGATATTGGCCTTGCTTCTTACCTTAGTGCAGATATTGGCCTTGCTTTCTACCTCAGTGCAGATATTGGCCATGCTTCCTACCTTAGTGTAGATATTAGCCATGCTTCCTACCTTAGTGTAGATATTAGCCATGCTTCCTACCTTTGTGTAGATATTAGCCATGCACAATTCCGTTTCGACGACCATGGCTGCGATTCCGAATGTTGCGAAGATGAGGCAATAGTCGGAGATGCGCTTCCGTTTCTCGTAGAGCACCTTCCGCTTTCCCAACCGATATCCGACGTTCGCCTTGCATCCCTTGTGGTTCTGCTGAGGCAGGACAAGTGTGCTCGACGATGATGCTCCTTGCTGCTGCTGCTGCTGCTGCAGATGTTGCTGATGATCGTTGTCATTGGGATGATCGCGTGCGACGGTGCTGCTGTCGGGGTGATGGGGCTTTGCGTTGGGTCGAAAGATGACCGGTCGGATGCCGACGAGGGCGATCTCACAGTCCTCTGTCTGACCGGAACTCATCTCAAAGTAGGCCTATTATACGCTCGAAGACAGCTGCAGATGTGATTTGTGCTCGTCATAGATAAGTCAAGGTGTGGACCAACCAGATCGAGGGATCGATCTATAGAACGAGCAGTATTATTATATTCTGGAAGGCTTGTCCTGTACTAACAATCCATTGCCGATAATCAGCTGTGAATGGTTGATCCTATAGAACAGATGAATGCTCAGAATCCCTCCCTCCACATGTCGGATCTGATGGATCTAGTAACTTGACGATCTGCTAACGACGTTCGAGATCTAACTTTCTTCGCTGAGCATCTCGTTCGTTGCGTGGGCGACGTTAGCTAAAAATCACCTGAGCTCTGTTACAGTGGGCTACGCGGCGAGGGCAGCTTGCAAAAGCAGAAACTGGTTATCGAACTACCGACGCAGAGAGACAACCGCAGCTGGTTCGTCGTCATCAAGTAACACGCTATGCATGTAGTTAATCCATCGGTAATCCTCGTAAGTGACTTCATTGCTGAATACAATTATAGGCCTATCCGCTTGAATCACGAACGGTCGAAACAGACAATGATTAAGGTAAATTCCAGAAGTTTAACGGGGACGAGGAAGCCATGGTGTAACGTTGACTTAACGACGATAGACGGATAGACTATATTGTTCGGTGACTTCGGATCGAATAGCGCACACCGAGCGCTATCTCGGAAAATTGCAACAGTTTTTAGCTCCCTGTTAAATGATATTGCGCTGCGTATTGGCTACCGGGCCATCTGTCTGACACCGTGTGTTTGCATGAGACTGCCTGGTTATGTTTTGGAGTAAGTCCAGAAATTTATCTTTTGCATAACGTTGGAAACAAACACAGTGTGATTAAAACCCATCACAGATATTCAAGTAAATTCATTTCAATTTAAGCATTAATTTGCAATTGAGTTAAAATATTTCGCAATAAAAATCTGGGTACAATTTGAAAATTCACAAAGCGACTGCAATATTTAGCTGCCTACTGCAGAACCTCAAATTTTAGTGATGTTTCATTCTTTCATTTCTTTGTCCAATGTCCAATGCCTTTTCCGATTAATGCTTTAGTTCTTTTTTGCACGGCTTCCAACGGCTAAATTCGATTCTCTAATAGCCTGGTTGAAGCTCTTTGTTCATACAATGTTTATAACCATACTGGTATGAGTTGTCAGTTCATACAATGTTTATAACCACACTGGTTTGAGTTGTCAGTTCATACAATGTTTAAACCATACTGGTTTGAGTTGTCAACAAGCCATTTGTCAAGTTGTGCTCATGGCCGAACAATGAGCCGCATTCTCGTGAAGTTGGAGGGAGCTCTACGTAATCACTGATTTCCGAATTCCAGTTGTATTGACTCCCGTTGTATAGCGACGGTAACAGCTGCCTGTTTATTGTTGCTCCACTCACTTGTACTCGGCAGCCCAAGGGGTGTCTGCCTGTTCAGCCCCGTCGGCCCCCAACCTCCCCGTCCGTCTCTCCCTACGTCCGTCCGCTCGGGCCTCGACTGCCGCTTGAGCAGCCCGACAGCCCGTTACGACCCTCACCGAAGCGGCCCGAGCTGATACGGCGGAGGCTCGAGGCTTTCCCACGCACCGCTTCGGCCGCCGACGGCCCGCCATGGGCGCCGTGGAGGCCCGTTCGATCCTACGCCCATCTCTCTCTGTCTCACCATTCGTCGATCCATCCATCTATCGGTCGGTCGCTTGCGAGTGTGTGATGCTAACTCGCTCTATTGGCGTTTAGTGTAATTATCGCTTGTGAAGAAATGAGGAAGGAAAGATGGAAAGTGGAAGGAGTGGGAAAGAAGGACTAAGGTAGAGAAAGATGAAATTGGAAATGTACATGTGGTAAATTATATGAGCCTGAGAAATGACCACAATGATCAGAGGCTATGGAGAGGCAGTGGCATGGTAATAGTCGAACAAGCTTCAGGTGAAGGAAAGGAGGAGGAAAAGGAAAGGAGGAGGAAAAGGAGCAGAAAGAAAAAGGGGAGGCAGAGATAGAAGAGGTAAAGAAGGAGGAGGAGGAGGAGGGTTGCATGGAGCAGGTCTCGGCTTTATATAGGGACCATGTTTCGGCTCTAGGCTCGTAAATCAGTGACCGAAAAGAAGCCTGGAAGGGAAGAGGAAAGGACGGAAAACTACAGGAAGATTCTTCATTTCCTATACTCTCTTCCATTTCCCCATTACCTTTCATTTTTTACCTGCTTCGATTTCCAACCTTCCACCACTTCCCCGTACCCATCCATTTCACATCTCTTTCCATATCGTATGTACCTCGATATTTCTTTTCTGTTTAGAAGGCCTACATATACCTTCATACCTCGAACCGTGTCCTACCTATACCTCTATTTTCTACCTTCTACAACTTTAATGCCACCGATTTTCCTACCACTCATCATTTCCTCTTTTTCCATTTAATGTCCCATATCAGTTCAACTCCAATCTATCTCCTGTCCTCCGTATCATATTTCCTCCCTCCTTAAATTTTTTAACTAGCCATCTTCGTTAACCACCTTGCTCCATTTCCCGATTCTACATTTCCTATTATACTTCTTACACATCCTACCTCCCATTATGAAGTTGGGCTGAATAACTATATTTTTTCCAGTCTTCTAATAAACCTTATCGTGTTCGTCACTTTAAAGGGTGTTATGTAAGTCATCTGAATGTTCGTTCTATATAAGAACAAGCATAATTATATCACATGCATCACAATGATATACATCAAAGAAATTGTATGCTAAGCTGCAGTATAGGAGGCTGACACGTGTATAATTTCTGAGAGCGTGGCCCTTTTATGACCAATTCAATATTTATTTATATTAAAAGATTTCTATATTACCACTTCAAGTCCACTACAATGACCTACTTAGAGGCGCTCCAACCTAAAGCGCTGCTGCTGAGTCGAAGCTCACACGCCGAATTGCCTCACTTACTGCGCCGTCTGACGAATGAAGGTTTAGTGACTTGAGTCTACCTAGAGGACTCGATCTTAGATCCTATATTAAGCATGGTAAAAGGCAGTGATTAATCTAGACCAGCGTGGGGAAAAGTTCCCCCCAGGATCAGCATTTCCCCCAGAAAAATCTGAGGATATAGGGTCACCAGATTAGAGACTTTTGCCAAAAATAGAAGCGATGACTAAAAAAAGGTCATCGGTTATTTTGGGGAGTTACGTTTCTACTGAAATTGGAAGTGATGACTGAAAAAAGAAAAAGAAAAAGGTCATCAGCATTTTGGGAGATGTGTATGTAGAAAATGTTAGAAAGTCAGGCTACTTTTCGTCCCCTCCCAACTTTCGGGATACCCCCACCCCGAGAAGAGGGGACTATATTATAGTAAAAGGCAAGAATCTACAAGCGCTGTCTTATCGATTATGCTTAGCCGCTCCTTCACAAAGCAATTGAGAGCGAACTGAGCGAAGGACTTGCTCGAGGTCGTTAAGAAGGGGCTTTACATGTAGGTGGTCTCGAACCAGCGACTCTTTGGTAGTTACTATAGACCGATATTGAAAGCCGGATGAACGACCACGCTGTCTGTCGTCATTGGCTTGAGACATTTGTAGAATTCCGTCTAATGATTTATATATGAAATTCGTTGGACCTCAGCTGAATTTCAGTGACCTTGACATGCATCAGATGAAACTCTCCTTCTCCGATATTTCGCTCTCTGACCTTTCGAACTTCTCTCTCGAAGTCATAAATTGCAACGACATTTGCGTCAGTCATCAACCAATAAACATCGGAGTCTTAAACCCGTATCCAATAAGCCACATACTTTAGGCTCTAACCTCAAAATCTGGACCTTGTCCCCGAGGGCTTCCACGTAGATCAAGGAAGTGTAATGGATATAAATCGACCTTCGTGACAAATTGGCAAAAGTTGAAGACAACTTTTGACATGCATTTTTACCAGACATATATCTACGCCTAGAACAGAAACTTGTAGGTCTATTTTCTGAATTTATGTATACCTGTATGACATCAATTTCCTTCCACCGTCATTCGCTCGCTATGTCTCGCTTAACATTAAAATTTATATCAACAGTCATGACAACAGAAACAACGATAACTACTTTACGATGCCCTAAAACTTCAAGAGTAGGCATAATAGAATTGCAGTAATTCAAATTATATTTCACCATCGAAAATAGAATTAGGGCCTAGCTAAATGCTTGTTTCAATTTAAAATCTTAATCTACCTATTGAAGTTGTTTAACGTTCGTTCAATTTCACGTAAGAAATCATAACATCTTCAAAATCGACGACAGATAGGTATGTGCCCAATAAATTATTATAGTCCCTTAAATATCGAAAGAGTACGAGATTAAGAAAGAACAGTGAAGTCAATTAGAAGATACTTTCAAATACTGCATTTTCCGGCGGGTTCTTCCACAGTAAAGGTCACTTGGCGAGACGACCTTGACCTATCTGCTGACCTGTCAACAAAAACGACACATTCGGGTGCTCGTTATTTCTGAGAGAACATTCCCTTATCTTCAGATGGCTTTTACTACAAACGGAATTAGAGCAGTACGCCTACTAGTAGGCCTACTGAGATAACCAGAATCATGTTATATTTAAAGAATATCAGTCCATAGCCAATATAATCTACCCAATGATATATATTATAAACAGTAAACTAAGTTTCAAATTTTCATTAGTTACATTAAACTTTGTCATCCACGAGTTTCCTTCATATTTTAAAAATGTTTAAAAAGTATAAAGGTATTAAAACTGACTTTGAAAGCCTCAAAAATAGGAAATAAAGGCTACGTATAATGCAGAAACAAAATTAGGAGACAATGATTTTCACTAATGAGACCTTGTCGAGTGATTGACCGCTCCCGGATACATAAAAAACATAACAATTAACAATCTCCAGGTCCCTGGAAAAACGAAGTAGGCCTACTTCAAGGGAAAATGTCAACGTCAAAACTGGAGTGAACGTAATATTTTTAGGAAAATTGAACGATGTCAACAACCTCACCCGACCATGCCACACATTTTTAGAATTCAGTTCATTTCTGAAATTATAATCAACGGCCATTAGGTTGTAATAACTTACAAGACACGAAGTAGAATGTCCAGAGGGTAGACTGTTTCTGGTGACAGGGTAATAGTGTCCTTACATGACGTCCATGTCGAACCGTTATCCATGGAATAGACAATCGGAAGTCCTGGAAAACCGGAAGTGACTAGAACACGGCTGGAGTCATCGGGATCGTTTCTGAAAAATATGCAGTTTATCTTATTAACTGCCCTTTGTATAGAGTCATATTTTGCGTATATTCTGATCATATGGAATCAATGACCAGATTTAAAGGGTTAGACAGAGAGAAGGGCGAGGAAGAAGTAAAAAGAGGAACAAAATAAGAAATCGATCGAAGCGACAGGGACCATGGCTGAATCAGGTTAAAATGTTGTAGTTCGCGGAAAGTTGAGTTACTCAGAGATGATATTAGATATGACGAATAAAACAAGATATTGAAATCAAATCGTTTATTGTGGCTCACAGAGGAGGATCTTAAACGTCGTCCTTGGTGTCTGCTAATGAACCAATAGAGATATATTTCACGCAGACCCGAGACTAATACGCTTCTTTGGATCGACAATGTTCGCGACTCGTTTATGCGGGTATAAAGACGGATCAAAAATTCAAAATCCAGCTGCCGGAAAAATACTGAAGCTGTCGGGTTAAGTCATCTGTTATATGGGTATCTTAGATCAATTACGTATCACTGACGTCAACAATTTGGCTTATTAAGTAACGGCTGACAGAAACTTTAATTTCAAAAGGCTATTCCTACTTAGCCCCAGCTGGCGCAATGTTGTAGTTCACACCAAGTCGATCAAGTCTGAGGAACTCCTTGTAACCCATGAGATTGGCGAAGGATTGCCACTCCTCCTTCAACCTTTCGTTCCGGATGACTTTATCTGGTTCCGTTTCGAAGCTGGCGCGGTGCCAAGCCCTTTCTGCCAGAGCAACGAGGCGTGGAAAGATCATATGGGTGAGGTTCTGTGAAGAGTGAGTCATTTCACACCACAGCTGTCCCTGGACACCTAAGGCATTTCATGCAAATCATTAGATGTGATGAATCACATTATAATCTCTATAACTCAATCAAAAGACTCTCCTGGTTCCTTTTCGCTTCTCTTAAGACTGTGCTCTGTCGCCGGGGCTGGCTTGGGAGTGCCTCTCAGTAGTTTTCTTGAAGGAACGCTATACAAATTTGTGAATAAATAAATAATAATAAAATAAATAATAATAATAATAATATTTATTCTTTAATGACCAATCGCTAACCGCGTTTTGGTTTACAAGTACAAGTTATA
>JAQFXW010005300.1:0-10485 GCA_034693945.1 Dendrobaena attemsi
CCATAATTGTCTGTGAGGAAGGCAACGGGAAACCACCTCACTCATCTCATTCCCCAGGTGGCGTAAGCCATAGAACCGGCCTCCGGGCAGAGAACTCATCGTCATCATCACTTATAAATAATATTGTATGCTTTTAACATAGAGCCTGTAGGCCTACATTAGGCTTCCACCATGCATAATCGATAGTCAGATTATCAATTATTATCAAAATGAAAGATTATCTATCATTAATGCAAAAGTCTTGCCGTGCTGATATTTGACTACTAAAAATCTAATTCAATATAGGCTTACACAATCTATTGCTTCTATAGGCCCTAGCGACAGTGTGATAATGGAGAAGCATGGTTACATTCCAACTGGCCATAGACCCAAGAGAATCAGACTACACTTGATTGTCTCTGATTCAGATGTAGAGTAGACCAATAATTATTGAGAACTTGAAGCGACATGCCAGACCAGAGTTCGAGGAGGTGAAAGAGTGTGTCATGATGGTCGATTTTACAAGCAGAAAGCAGTCGATCGCGTCTTGTGCGTGCAGCTGTTTTGTAGTTGTTGATAAATAGTAATACGATTTCGACGAAGTGGTACATGTAGGTCTGTTTGCAATAAATGTCAATTTCAAGAAACTACAAGTTCTCGAACGAAAGGTGGCAGCTCAGGCGATTATCGACAAGTTTATTAAAATAAGCATATTGCACGTGAATATGGGAAAATTGTGTGTTTATCATTAAAAGACAAGTTTTCATAAAAGGGTAACTGTGGTAAGTGCTAGGCTGACAAAGAAGCTGCCCTAATTTATAAGCTTATATAAAAATATATATAATTAGTCTATATATAATTTATATAAATTAAGCAATCAAGAAATTATTTAATCAATCAATAGTGTTTGTATATGTACAGAAAGTGAGTGAGCAAGTGAGAGAGAGAAAGAGAGAGAGAGAAAGACAGACAGACAGAAGGAGAGAGGATAACTGGTGATTGAGATTGAAAGAACAATACACCATCGGAGGAAGAAATGTTGTTCCAAACGATGAATCTTAGAACTGAGTTCTTCTGAGACGAACTTATCAGTGTGAGTGAATAGTGTTATAAGGAGCTAAAATTATATATAATACATTTTTATGTAGCACTGCCACTGAGTTTTCTTATGCATTTTTCTCAATTGTCTGCCAAAGTAACATCGGATAAAAAAAAACCATTATTGGCTATCATATCTTAAGGTTCAGTACATGCAACTTAATAAATTTAGTCAATAATTGATGTTTCTTTATGCAATATGCTAAGACTAGTTAGGTTTTATTCGTTAATGTTTCAACCCTGATATCATAGAACAAAATTCATCTTTCCTGACCGCTTCGATTAGGCGCTTTTGTTCTTTGTGGACGAAATATCTGACGATAACATGCGAACAGGCAGCAGACTCTCACTGTCGGACCGACCAACCGACCAAAAGACGCAGGTTCACCGAAAACAATGTTCTCTTAGCGTTGAAGAAGGCGCTTTCATATGAGCCACATCTAGAGTATATGAAACTGTAAGAACTGTCGACACATAATCATATCTACGTAGAACTTCGTCGACCTGAAGCTTACCTGCCTGGAAAAGTTGCGTCTCGTGGTATTCAGTTTGCTCAGAAGAAGAAGAAGACGACGACGACTACGACGATGTCAAGAGGACGAGTGTTGCAGAAAGAACAGTGCATGACGAACGCAATCTCTGTCTCTCTGTCTGTCTGTGGCTGTGTCGTTGCTCAGAGGGAAGGCGGTCGGCGACTGGCACCGTCTGTCCATCCTGCTCCGTCCATTCGTCGGCGGGAGACGACCCCACCCCCTCCGACCAACAGCCGCAGCAGCAGCAGACGACAGCAGCGTCGTGATGAATATGTCATTCTTGAGGGACATCGGCTGCTGTAGCTGGTCTACATGACACAGCAAGATAGTATGTATGGTGTCCTTGGCAGTTGTAAGTAGGGCCTCTGCAAAGTACTGAACACTGTGAGAGGGAGATTCAAACGCCAGCGTTAAGGGATTATACCGAAAGAATATTATTCTTGTCGCTTGTCAGAATTGCATTTAAGCGCAACTGTTTGTAGTAGAACAGTGGCGCGCTGTCACCGACACTCTTACGGTGGTAAATGCTGCCACAACAACTAGGCCCCTATTCGAGATGCACTTTGGAGAAGAATTGTCGGCATTTAACCTACACGCTGTCAGTATGTAAGTTGTAGCCTATACATGAATGTGTATCGCTTGTGTCTGTACGTTTTACGGATGCTGTTAATGGATTATCTTGGTTAGCAAGTACATGTAAGTAGGCCTTTGTCAAGAAAACATTTTGCAAGAAACTTTGAAAGAGTAGAAGTGAACAATAGACTTGAGCATGTCTCTCTAGGCGTCATTACGCGCCTTATAAGCAATACTATAATAATGTTATTATAGCTTTCGACATCCATTGTGTTTAAGATAATGTTAACGGGTAATTTGTTTTAGTAGATCTGCACGCTATAAATAGTTGCAGTTCATTGGAATGATATGCCATAAGTTTATAGAAGGGCATAACATGAAAGATGGCATCAAGGGTATTAGGTATAATGGTATATTGTGATTGTAAGCAACACAATTTCAATAGCATCTTCTGTATACCATGCTACTTAAATGATGCATTTAAATTTCATTATTGATTATTACAGAGAAATAATAATAAAGGAACACTGAGGTAATAAAAATCGATGGTCGATCACTCCAGTTACATTGGTTTCTGATATCGTCAGACTTTATTTTTTAGATTTTGGCAGAAAATCAGCAGTCGACTTAGGCGTCTATGCAGTAGAACACGCAGAAGACTGAAGCAGCCGGACTCTGGGGTATAAGAATAGTTGAACGATCTGGAGTTGTCGTGGACTGAAGAGGAGGATATTCTCCACTTGCCGGAATTGCCTGTCACCGATAAGACATATATGCAGTTCTTGTTATCACCCTTGTGACCTCAGACAGTTGGTCTACACATTCTACTTGTCAAACAATCTTCTTTCTCAAACTATATGATAAAAGTAGATGGTGTTACTCAATCAATGTAGGCTATACTTATTATAATATATTATGCTCTTCTGACCTACAGCAGATAAAACAGCTGTTGTCAAGGAACAGAAGCTACGTTCACACAGCCGCAAAACAGTTTGCCAGTGACTATAATGGAAACAATCCGCTAATCTCTTGTGTTATGGTACAATAAAATAGATGCTTATTTACTTACTTATTGCCTAGGCCAGAGTGTTATATTTAGATGATCATCCTTCTCTAATATAATCTACCATTTCCTCTTATCGTAATCTGAGCCTAATGTTCTGTCTCTCCGAATAGTGACCCTATGTAGGCTCGGGCTTCTATCGGGGCGTTGTATACAAGCATTTAGCTTTGACTCAAGTCACAAGGTTCAGAGTTCAATCTCTGAGGCAGAGAATAGTTATTACCCTTGGTCTCCGGTCGACTTCAATCAGACTTGGACTCTGATGCCCGAACTGACAAGTACATTAGATGTATGTTGTCTCCACTAAGACTTCTCCTCCTATAGCGTCTTTCGATCTTGATTGACTGAATGGTCGATACAGAATCTCGTTAGAACATAATTATATTGATTCTGAGTGTGTAGAAGAGTCTTCTTGTGAGATGCAAATTGTGTTTGTATCGACGTCTTATGTCGCATTACTCCGTAAGTTTAACCCCGATGTACATCACTGGGACGACAGCATTTGACATCAGATGAACAGCTGCTCGCCCAACCCAAAGATCATCGTGATTGATCGATCGATCGCTATAATTCAGATCACTCGATAGGAAAGTTACATCAGTTCCTGTACGAATAGTCTTCTCACGGACAGTTTTTCTCCTCTGACTGATAAATGTGGGTAACCAGTGGCGGCGATCTGCTCTGACGGGTGGGAGGACACTATTGACTTGATGGAGGTTAAAAAATAAGTGGGGGACAACTATGTGGTGCGTCCCCCCACTGTCAAAGATGGGGGCATAGTCCGCCGCCCATGTGTGTAGCTGAAGAATCTGAGGAAAGCGGTCCTGCGCCTCTTGTGATAGGCCTATTCTATGAATCAAATGCGACCAGTAGGCCTAAGCATATTATAGTTTAAACATCTTCTTCAAGTAAATCCCTGCTTTTCACGATGATTCAGAACACAGTAAGAAAATCGTGAGCTCATGACCAACATTTGCAGCGTTATGTTCTACCAAGCTGGTCCCACAAATTGATGCTGGACGTCGTATTATTGACAAGCAAACATTATTCGCCTATGTAGCCTATAATAGTAAACAAATACTACTACTAGACTACTACTACTACTACTTCTTCTATTGTATATTAATAGCCAACATTTTTCTTTTTTAATCCAACGTACTTTATAGAGAGCGTAATTGAATCTATACAACTGAACTCGTCTTCTACGTTTACTGCAGAGAAAACAGAGAATCTCTGTAACACTCGAATCTCGAAGAACACACTTTTTGTCCTTGACTTTTGCAGGAGTCACGTAAATTCACACAGACGCACACAACGACACACAAGTGACACAACAACATGTTAAGCCACACGAAGAAACACGACACTCCGGAAATAATCGAATATACATATAAAGGACACTCAATAAGGCGCTGCTCATCTGCCTAGCGTATATTACCATTCCACGAACATAGGGCCAAGACATTTAGACGCATGCAATTGCTTTAATTCACTCCCCGCAGCAGGCGTGCATGGACCATTAAGAAATCATGCGCAGCTCAGGTCTTTTTTAGTAGCGTATACTATATTACCATCCCACCAACATAGACAAGACATTTAGACGACGCAGTCGTTTTAATTCACTCCGTTTCTATCGTTTTCATGCGCATCAAACAGTTCGAGGCAGTGACTTAGGCTGAAGCGCTGTAGTCTATTATTAAACTTAGGTGAGTACAGGGCGTTAACTTTATTGTGACAACTAATGTCTTAATGTCCGATGTGCGTCAATCACTGACCTTCATCTACGTCGTAATGAAGTCGTTAAAACGCCTTTAAACGTCCGCCGGTGAATCGTCTAAACTGCTCAATATGGCTGCTCTGCCGGATCTCGTAAACTTCTCAGCGTCGTGGTCATTGGATCTCGTAAACTAGTCAGAATGGCGAATTTCAGAGCAGATGGGATGTTGGTTGGTGCCGTGGACTTTAAATGGACGCCGTGTAATGAGGGTACATTTAGTTTACGACACTTCATATACGAGAACTCGGTTTCTTTAAATTGCTGCTTCTCTTCGCTTATAAATAGCCTACTACTCTTCTCCTATGTTATGGAGGCAATTACCAGACAAAAGTGGTCTTACTTTCAATCAAAGTCGTTTATACGCAAAGCATGGATCTTACTTATTATTATCAACTCTTTCATTATTTTGATGATCTAGTCCAGTGGTTCTTAACCATTTCACGGGTGCCGAACCCCAAGAAGAATCCGCGACCCCTCACCGAACCCCTCAAGTTTGAACAATAATTTGTTGAGTAAGTGGGAACAAAAGGCGATACAAATTTACATGAATATGTGATACAATATGAACACATTAAAAAAAATGAACTACTAACAGATAACTAACTGTACTAAATTAAATAAAAGTCGAACTATACAAATAAAATAGCAAACGATTTTTTACTTAAATTCACTGACACTGAACATGTATACATTTTAGAGGACCTCTGCCGAACCCTTGGCGGTGGCTCACCGAACGAACCCCAGGGGTTCGGTCGAACACCGGTTAAGAACCACTGATCTAGTCAGTGTAGAAGACACTACAACGCTCAGTTGAGCTAGTCTCGTTAGATGTTCCTCTTCCATTGTATCTAGCCTATGATGATGTTTGCATCATTTGCTATTACTCAACTTCTTGCGTCTACGATTGATGCTGTCTTGAGCTTAATTTGTCTAGGCCTACTAGGCAGTTTTGACTCAAAATAACTCAGGCCTATTTCTGTTCATCGCGAAAGCATCATCGGGTGCTTTGCGTTGTTGTACCATTCTGCTGAATTGTATTTACATTTTAAGCAACTCTTTCAGCAACTTGTTCATTGAAAAATACCATTGTTCTTAATTTCCTGCCTTGAATATTTCAAGCTGTTGCTAAAATTAATATTTAGACTTGAGCATTGCGTTTTGATCATCCTGCAAAAGTGTCTGCCGGTACGGACGCTCATAGCCACTGTTAATGACAACAAAATGAGATCTTTTATTCTGTATTTCTGTTCACAACATAATTATAGGCGACTCCGATTTAATAAAAGCACGAATCCCACGCACACATAGGCGCACCAATTAATAAAGATAGAGAAAAATGATATCACATGACACGTAGCCTATACACGCAGTTGGCCAGAATAGATCTCCTGATCTAGGATGTTCTATAATTCATAATAATGGAAAACTAATGAAAACAGGATTAAATGAAAATTTAATATCTTGTCCACGAGGACAAAATGTATAGTAAAATGATTTGCCAGTGATACTTTATTATAAGACTGAGAGAGAGAGACACACACACACAGAGACAGAGAGACAGACAGACAGAGAGACAGAGACAGACAGAGAGACAGAGACAGACAGAAACAGAAACAGAAACAGAGAGTTCGGGATACGGGACATACCAGTGCAATGCTTCGTCAGTTGATAGCACTTTAGTGGCAAGCTACCGGAGAAATCACGCAGGACTCATCTAGCCCCGGTCGCCTAGCAACCACATAATCTTGTTGCAATTAAGGCCGTTCACGTCTTCTGCAAAGTTTGCTTATTTCTAAGTCTGCTTTCTCTGTTGTTGTTTCAATTCGTGTGTCTTGCATTGGCTGATGCTGTGAGTCATTGGAGTGACGGAGTTGACCCCCTATCAGCTCATTTCGCTTCTGTGATATTTTTGGTCTGACCGGAGTCTGTTGCTTCTCTGTTGCTGCTGCGGCTGCTGCTTCTGGTGATGACGCGTGCGTGCCGATATCTATGGAGAATTAGTTTGTTTTGAAGTTTCCTTTGGTTTGACATTTCCGCTTTTTCTTTCCGATCGTTTCTCTGTTTGTTAATGCCTTCTTTTCTGTCTTTTCTCTGTTTCTGTTGTCAGTGTTGTCAGGGCGTCAATCTTAATAGATCGATCAAATCAATCATTTATGTACGACTATTATTTCCAATCATTTATTGTTCCCAATGAAAACAAGAATCTGTACAGCAGTGCTGCAGTATGATTACCAGCTTACACGAAACTAGCAAATTAACTAAAGGCCTAACAAGACAGTGACACGATCCTTGCAATTACGGGTCTGGCTTTTACTCATTCATCCGTCGTGGAATGGTTGGTTGTGACGCGAGCGGTGAACAATCGCTTTGCAGGAAACAACCGTCTCTACAATATGACACCACTAATGACCCTTCAGCAAGAAATTTATGGCGATGATCAAGTCAAGTCAAGTATTATTTGTTGCATTTTGCACAACGATCAGGCTGGCACACTGCAGCGTGGTACATTACCAGGTGAACAAAAAATGTTCTATTTAATTATAAACTCAATCCACTTTAGCCGCTTTACATTTGACTTAAGATTTAATGATAGCTTATGAGCTTTTTCACAAAACTCTAGCAATAATTATAGTTTCTACTGTCTGTGGGAGCAGGAAGCTGCATGGGTGTGTCAGGTTATGATCAGTTGGCTTCAGAGCAAGAATTAAATCTCTAAGGACGTGATTACTGCTTGTCATGACCGCGTGACGAAGGTGCTTGTCGGTTTGCTCGGCCATCTCAACGGCTGTGGGTCATGAGGTCGTAGGTAGAAAACACATCCGCTGAGCTCGTCGCTTGAATCCTCTGTAATTATGTAGACTCAGACTGGAGGAGTCTGAAAAATATCTGACAGATTATCATCGTTCCTGTTCTCATCTATATAGGTTATCAAAACTGTATCAAGCATAACCAGTCTCATAGAATACTATAGGGCCTATACGGGGGGCGTTCAGCTCGCTGAGTCGCTGGCAGAGTAAAAGCATGCAGAAATTAATAACTATATCGGAAACCTGTCCAGTTATATTATGCGTATTATAGGCCTATAATGTATACATGGATTTTAATTGGATGTGTACAGTATTCGAGTAACACTTTCCGTCAAAAGACAGATGATCTTGATATATACGTGAACTCTGAATTTGATCTGAATTTTGTCCCGTTAATCTGATGGCGTCGTAATAGCAAAATAATTGTCTCATCGATGAATTATCAAAGCCAACATCTTCATGATGGTGATGAATTTGAAACGACTTGAGATAGGCCTATCGGTTCTGTAACAGCTAGCCTATTTAAACCGTAGGTCTATAACTGCAGGATGTTTTGTATATTGAATATAAATATGAACAGGACTACTGTTGAGGTTGGATCACTATGAACATGACAACAAAAGTTTAATGACATCGTGTATAAGTAAATAGGGCCTACTTAGAGCCTATTTTCCGCATATAAACTGTAGGCCTACAGACTAGAGCTGCCTGTGGGGTTTCGCCATATTTAGCTGAAAGCATTTGTTGCTAATTAATTGCTAAGTGTTTGGGCGTTTCCACGAATCATTGGTCGAAAGAACTTCCCGACATTCCCGAGCCCCATGGGAGACGAAAACTTGTTCAGCAAACTATATAGTTTCAACAATAAATCGTTACTACTTTAATAAATCTCTTGAAATGGTCACTGTATACGAAATCCGTAGCATTGAATGGTACAAAGAGCCCTATCATGGTTCCGTGGCTTACTCTTGAGAACCCTCATAATGGTCAACCGACAAAGCTTCGATGTCTTGAGGTATTTCCAGCTTAAATATTTGTAAAGTGCGACCACTCGATGCATGGGTTCCCACAGGTTCATGATTCCTCATAAAAACGTTGGTTGCAGCCTTTGTCCGCGAGACCACTCAACGATCGGGTGGGTCCGTAGCTTAGTTGAAAGAGCGGTTGGTCGATAAACTAAGTCAGTGGTCTGGCGGCATGGGTTCAATTCCCACACAGGGCAGTAATATATTTTAAGTTTCTGTTAGCTGCCAAAGGCTCTTTCTGTTGTGTTATTTGTCTCGTGTCAATTGGAAAATAGAGCGCCCACCCTGCACTTAGGCCATAAGTGTAATCGAACCTGCTGTCAAGCCAATCTGCGTGCCATGCTATGCCGGCCGTATTTCGTATAACTTGTACTTGTTAACATAGTGTGGTTTGTCATTGTGAGGTTTAATAAACGAAACTATATTATATTGTCATAATCATGATGATAATAATATCATTATCATCGCATTATTAGCATTAGCATCGTCGTCATCACCATGACGGCGCAGTAGTGTGGTGGTGAAGGTCGCCGCCTTGTAACCGCAGGGTTGCAGGTTCGAATCCTACCCGCTGCGTAAGGACCCTTAGCAAGTCTTTCACTCACAATTGCTGAAGCGCTTCGGCGTGTAAAACTCCAACACAATTTCGGGCTGTAGTTGGGTCCGCCTCTGAGTAGTGGTCTGTAAGAGGCGGTATAGAAATACGCAAATACAATACAATACATTCATCACAATCCTCATAAAAGGCAGCAGAAGCAGCATCAGCGAAACAAGCATCGTCGAAAATATTTATCATCATCACGATAACCATCACCATCATCTTCATCACTCTATCAGCATCGCCAAAATCCTCATTATTACTCCCACCAGCAATCCTCTTCAGCAGGATCAGAGTCGGAACTCCTAGAACGCTTCTTAGTAGACGATCAGGAAGTAATGAAGTACAGCGCTAGATAAATCCCCATCATACACGTAGAGCAGCTTAAGCCTTTTTTTTATCTATGTGGGCTACATGACAGACATAACCTGAACATTTCAGAATATATACCTTGATTGCATGCACACTCTCTGTAAAATATATTTTATATTCGCTTTCACCTACAATTCTTAACATTAATAACGTTTCAATAGCTGACATCGCTGACCATGAGGAACATAATAGCTAGTTGATGTTCTTCTATCTCCCTACACTGGAAAACATAACACTGGACATATTTGCCATCTGGAATATCATTGTTACTTTGTGGAGTTCACAGAATCGATAAATGTCAGTGATGAGTTGATTTGTACGACATTCAGATGAATGGGTCTTTATCGTCTTCAGATTCATCGATTTCAATGTGAAGACCACATCAATATTACGAATAAGAAACGTCTGATGTGATTATAATGCGTAGACCGACACACATCTGCGCGAGAGCACTTCTAGTTTTCTTTGCACTATTTTGCTCTACGAAAGGATTCTATAGCAACGACATATCTTCATAGATACCCAATTGTGGGGCGTGGTAATGTAGTGGTGAAAGTCGTTGCCTTGCAACCGAAGGGTTGTGGGTTCGAATCCCACCTGCCGCATAAGGACCTTGAGCAAGTCCTTCACTCACAATTGCTCGTGGCGCTTCGGCGTGTA
>JAQFXW010005301.1:0-10484 GCA_034693945.1 Dendrobaena attemsi
CCGGGCTCAAAAACTCATGGCTTTCCATTTTCCCCCCTCAAAAATACTATTCCATTCCATTTGACCAGTTACCCCCCTGTTTCTGAAATTTATACATTATGAAATGTTACCCCCCTGTTTTCCACTGGGCGCACTTGAGCCCGCTGGGTATAGGGATAGAAGCCCCTGTTTATGCGTAAATGCATGTTAAACTATTAAGCTTAATGCACACTGATACGTAAATATTATGTCAGATACAAAAGCGCATTCAAGTCAAACAGGAAGAAACCTTTCTTTTATAAATACAGAGCAACCTACTTCAGTGTCTACCGCTGCTAGACATTATCTTCTAAAAGTCTAGACACGCGTCGATGTAGACTCCATCCCCTCATCAGCTGAACCTGTGAAGTGGTCATGAAGGAACACTTGTAGCTCTGCCATCATCTAAGCTTAACAGTCGATCCGTCTACCCTCCAACCTGTCGCCGGCTTTCAAGAGCAATGGAGATTGCGCAAACAGCAGTAGGGCGTCTCTGTCGGTTCTCTATTCATGGGTCACCGAGGGGTCACTTGCAAACCACGACCACCCTCCTATGGGTCTCTGATTGGTTTCATTGTCGTCTGCGGTTCCTATTCTGTCGCCAGTTGCGCACGCACCTGTCGCTTGCGGAAAACAAGAGGCGCGCGAAACAGTTTACCTCCAGAGCTCACCTGCACAGATTGAAATTATAAGTATATAGGAAGTACAACTGAGATGTAGGGTGCTGGGAGACTGACGTAGTATTATACTAGTGGTCAGTGACTGGACATTGGTCAGTTGGAGTCTAATCATGAGGGAGGACAAGGGTAGAGTCAGACAAATTGACCTTAGATTGTTATAGTACCAGACAACTTGACCTTAAATTATTTATAATTATTGCCGGACAACTTGACCTTAACGAGAACAACAACAATAATAAAAAATAGTGCTTTAATTGTAAAATAAAAAAAAAGAAATCTATTATCGTATACGCTTATTTCGAAAATAGATAATTGATCATAATAAAAATTAATAATAATTATATATCATCATTATTATTGCCATCATTCTCATCTTCTCTGCCTCCATTACTCCAATCAGTGGTCGCCGCTTGACTTGATGCAGCGCTCGTGAACATGGCAGGACCCCCGCCCCCACTCAGCTTTAGAGTAGCAGCCCAGAAATTAGAAGTTTAATTAAGAGAAGAACGTTTAACTATAGGAAGAAATGATAAATGATTTCCCTTAACCACAAGACGTCGTACACCTTATCCCAATTCTCCCTGCCTGCAGCATAATATATGGTCACTATACTGACTATGTCACTATGGACAATTCCCTGGGACACGTGATGGACGAAAGCCAGTTAGATAACAACTGGCCGTTGGCAGCCATAGGACATGAAATCGTGTCCTAAACAAACGGAAGCTTTGATTGAAATTGAAGGCGTAGTAATTACTCTTTTAAATATAATATGTCGTCTGCTTTGACTGGCGGCAACAAAAAGAACCGCAAATTAGGATTAGCATTTTATAATGGACTGGACAGGTAAGAGCAGACATTTGATGTAATCAACGTGAAGTCCACCTGTATGATTATGGAACCAAGTAAGAGGCTCAGTAATTCGAACGTATATTCAATTGCTACCTGGCCTATACTTAACGTCCAGTTCAATTATTATACGATGATCAAAATTATTGAGCGCCGCGGTATAAAATGCAATAATTATTATATACCCCAGGCAAAGGATGTATATATATATAATATATGTATATACTGTTAACTGACATTTGGCTATGTTTGTATGTGTATATGGAGTATGCATGTGTGATTGTATTTATGCATGTATGTTCACGTAGACACGTCGTAGCCTATTCATGTGTAGTCTACAACACGTGTATGAGTGCGTGTATGTATTTATGTAATGTATGACATGTATGTATGTATGTATGTATTTATGTCTGTCTGTTTGTATGTATGTAGGCCTATGTATGTATGCCAGGGCGTATTTATGGGTTTTACGGGTTCAACTCCCCCTCCCCGAAATAATGTTGGCCATGTATTTTTAATGTAAAACCATATAAACTCCGAAATATTAAGAAAATGTTTTTCATAGTGAGAAACTAGAGTGTAGAAAGTAATGTCATACGTAAGACATGGAAGAAACCGGGAAAAGACGATTTTCAGAGGGAAAAATTAGAAAATAATTATGGCGAATGAGTGAATGACTTTAAAAGGTCATCAACAAATTTCTGTAGCGTACTTAGACTCCCAATCGGTTTCTGGCTACGCCTCTGTATGTATGTATGTCAGTATGTATGTTTGTATGTATGTAAATATATATATATGTATCTATGTATGTATCATGTATGCATGCATGTGACTGTATGTAGGCCTACATTGTGCACGTATATTCGTAAAATGTACAGGGTGAGGCAAAGAAAACTACGGTGTTTGCCAATATTTTCGTCAAAACTGGGTATTTTCAAATAAAATTTTACATACTGAAAGGCAATTCATATCTACATACTGCTGCCAAATTTAACCAAAATATTCCATACAGAACAGAAGTCATTCAACTTTTAGTGACGTCACCCATGCACTGATTTTTGATGATTCAGAAACGTTTAACAGTGTTTTGCTAGTATTTCCGCCAAAAGTAAATATATATTATTAAAATTCTATGGGCTTAAAGGCAATTCACTTTTACATCTAACTCCTAAATTGTGTCAAAATATTTCAAACGCAACAAAAGTTACAGCACCTTTTCTTGTAAAATTTGTTGCGTTACACTTTTGCGAATCATTGGAATACAAATGACTCACTAAAAATGCTGTAACTTTTGCATTTAAAATACTTTGATAAAATTTGGTAATTACATGTAAATATGAACTACCTTTAAGCCTGTGGAGTTTTATCAATATATTTTTATTTTTGGAGGAAATATTAGCAAAAAACTATTAAAGGTTTATTGAACCATAAAAAACAGCGGGTGACGCTCACTAGAAATTGAATAACGTTTGCTCTGTATGAAATATTTTGATGAAATTTTCCAGCAGTATGTAAATATGAATTGCCTCCCAATCTGCAAAATGTTGTTTAAAAATTCCTACTTTTGATAGAAATACTAGCAAAAAACGTAGAGGGTCTCTTTTATGCCTCACCCTGTATGCATGTACATAAGTTTTCATGCATGCCATGGTGTCTGTTTATACTTTAACCACACGTTGCTTAAATCAACTGCTACATATAAAACATTTATATAGCGGCTTTAAAGACCTATCGAATGCAAATAGTTATATTCATATGTCTGTTAGAATAGGAGTGATCTAGATGGTCGGTTTTAATCCGTTGAGCGCACAAATGATCCATGCGTCGATGGTTTGGGGCTTTAGGCATTGGCTGAGTTGAATTGCGAATTTATTCCTTTCATCTGAAAGGCATACACCATAGGCCTAGATATATTCGAACACGCTCGCTTGTCACGTCAGACCCTCGAGACGATGAATGGGCCCATATAGGCCCCTCAAGTGTCCAGGGCCCGATTAGCATTATAATCAAACTGACGTATACCGGAGTTGATAAATTATATGAAGTGGATACATAAGAGGTCTATAAGAGTGTAGGCCTGGTCTGGTCTATAGCCTAAAGGCCTTTCAACAGTTAGGCCTATCGAATTCTATTGTTAACGCAATTTATTCGTCATCGGTGTACTAAAAGTCTAAAACAGTCTAAATTGATTGGGAGCGCAGCTCAGTCACTTTATAAACTAAGACAAGACCTGCACTATAATTATATTGAGGAGACTGCATTGACAACGTTCATAATCCATGGCTACATTATAAAATGTAGGCCTACAAATCTTCTTTAAAGGAACATCTGTGGAGGTCAACTATAGGATGCTGGGGTTAGCGCGTACGACTCAACCGAAAGGTCGTGGGGTCAAATCCCCATCAGGAAAGTATGTATCCTATCGGTTCCATATGCGACCCAGAGGAGGGGTTATATAATGAGCACGTTGGCCGTACAGTGTCTGTGGTGGGATGAGACGGCAGGATGAGGGCTGGCAAACCAGCATCATATGCCGAGATCAAGAAAAATATGTCTCTAACGCTTATATAAATCCATGGGCTGTTATAGCTTATAAGGGACAGGAAAGTGGAGAAGATGGCCAGTATATACATCTGTGTTTACATGTCCACTGCTCAGACGCACGGGAGCATAAAATATTATGCATGGGAGGAGTTTGAATCCCTCCAAATCTACATTTAGGCCTCTATAGGCCTACTCCCAAAGCTTTACATTTCGACTTCAATGCAGAAGATTCGGTGTAAAGGTTTCAGAATATACCCCCCGGTTTCAGATTACTCTCTGGAAACTAGATTTGCTTCAATCATCGGACTTCTTGTGCTACAAAAAATAAGAAAATGATCCCGCTTTTTGTTTTGCTCTGAAGATTTTAATCCGTCGTTCCACGTCGTGGTTTGCTATCAATGTTTTAATCCGATAAAAATTATAGCCTCGAAGCTGTTGCTTCATGCGGTTTTGGCAGTGATTAGTATATATTTTAGTGACAGATGAAAATATTGATAACAAACTACGAAGTTGGATGACGGATTAAAATGCAAACTAGGAAGTGGAATCATGAATTTAATTTTTTGTTTAAATTCAAGAAGTGGTATTATTGTTGCAAATCTTGTTAGCAGGAGGGGTAACTACTAACCTGAAAGGGGGTAACTTGAAACCGCTACACAGAGGTCGCTCCCGCTAACCACCCTGAGGTCTACTAAGCCTTTTTCGCTATGTGACGTCTGTACTGGATAAGGTGAAGCGTTTAATTGGTCGTATGATTAACACCGACTCAGCTGCACTACGCGGCCTTTATTCGACCCTTCTGCACTATCAGCTGTCTTTGTGGGGTCATTTTGTCCCCCCCCCCCGCTTTCTTCGCACGTCCAGAAACTTCTACATCGAATTTCGGCGAATAAGCCTACTGCACAAGGACATCCTAAATTCAGGCCATCGTTGGACTAAACGTCACTTGACTTTTCTTTGATCAACCGTATGCCTTGAATGGCCTGCCATTTATTATGCCGCCGTTGAAGAGCGTTCGATTAAAATACTGTAGGCCTAATTATGATAATAGGTATTGGACTATAACTGGCTACCAACTAAGGCTCTCTTTCAGAATCGGTTTATGATTGCAGTTTAATCGAATAGGTCCACGCAAACTGAATAACGTATTAACATAAACATGCAATTCGATTAATGTAATTATTAGCTAAGTTGACGTTAATCGTTAATGATACAACTCTCGTCGATCGCTTTTGTTCGACACGTGAATGTATAATAGTTATGCATTTATGAGGCGCAGTGGTATAGTGGTGGGTTCGATGCTTTGTGACCAGAGGGTTGCAGGCTCGAATCCATCTCAATTTCTGAAGCCATGGCAAATGGACGCCTTGAGCAAGTGCTTCACTCACAATTGCTCTGCTGGGAGGGAGACATTATAACGGACAATTCACTGGTAGGCCCCTACAAAAATAAAAGATCTAAGATCGAATCCATCAACCTCCAATACTATAGATCGATTCGACTTTCTATCGCCAAGTGGCGTAGTAAATGAGGTGCTTCGTCGTGTGTGTTTACTTAGACTGTGCATCACCGGTATACAGTCGGAAAAGAAGCTGATCAGTTCATGCTCTGAGAGGCGCTATACAAATGTTCCAATACAACAATTACATCTCACACTTTCTGGCTGTCTGTCTCTCTTTCTCTGTCTGTTCTTTGTCTCTGTCACTGTTATATCTGTCTGTCTGTCCAGGGCCGCAATGTCCACAAGGCTGACGAGGCTGCAGCATTATATGATAGGGGTCCACCAAAACCTAGCCCCACCAACAGTAATACTATTTGAATTTTGTTTGTTATAGCACCGAAATAAATGCTATTGTTTGAATTTGAATAAAAAATAGAAAAATTGTAATTCATTCTCATAGAAGAGAATTATGTTTTTTCTCCTGCTTTAAGGCATTTTGTAAATTGTACTAAAGGAGAGCACGAAAGTTGTGGGGGTCGTCATGTCGAGGGGCCCACAGAAGCTTGAAGCCTATGGGCCCGCCAGAAGCTTGAAGCCTAGGGGCCCACAGAAGCTTGAAGCCTAGGGGCCCACAAAAGCTTGAAGCCTAGGGGCCCGCCAGAAGCTTCAAGCCTATAGGCCCACCATGGGCCCTGTGTCTGTCTGGTTCTCCAAAACTATCTTCTTTTTCAATCCCTCTTTCTTCATCTCCTTTTTTCCCCATTTATTTCCAAATCTCCTTAACCACACTCCATTCATTCTTCGCTTCCTACATCTGTATACCTCCTCCTCTTCCTCTTCTTCCAATTCCTCGTATTCCTACTCCCCACCGCCTCATCCTCCCAACCCTTTCTTTCCTCTTCCTCCTCCTTCTGTCTCTTCCCATGCAGCTCTTTTTCTGCTTACGCTACACTCGAAGGGGAGAGAGGTATATATATATATATATATAATTATATATAGGCCTACGTTCATTTAACAACGCCTTCATAACGGGGAGATAGGTTCGATAGAACCTCGTCTTTAACCTTGCAGGTCCCACTCGACTCAGACTAGTACTCGCTTGGTTCGCAGAATCACAACAAACGAGACCACTGATGCAGCGAGCGCTGAGTGTGGTCAGTGAGTGCAGAGTGGTACGTAGAGGGTCGTCGTAAATCATTTGGTTGCGTTGGGTGTGACTTTGACCACACAAACTGACCAAACCTCGAAGCTCTTTGTTCAAATTCAGTGTTGTTGAATTCAAATTAAACTTATGGCCTACTAAATATGGTTACTAGATCATATTTTTTTATTGCTAGGTTTCGGTAATAGTAGTACATTGTGAGGCGCGGTAGTGTAGTGTTGATGGTCGCCGCCTTGCAACCGAAGGGTTGCGGGTTCGAATCCCACTCGCCGCGTAAGGATCTTGAGCAAGTCCTTCACTCACAATTGCTCGTGGCGCTTCGCGCATGTTAACTCCGACACACCTCCGGGCTGTAGTCGGGACCGCTTCTGAGTAGTAGGAGACTTGAAGGGGCGGTATAGAAATGTGTGAATAAATAAATGAATAAATAAATAAAATTGTTTTGTGTTGTATAGTATTGCATAGATCACATGAACGCACATATACCGTAATATGATGTATGCCTACTCCTATAACTTATATAATGATTCATAAGACAGTTTAGAATTCTCTTTCAATTTTGCTACGGCCTACATAACAAACATGAAAGAATTAAGGTGATCTCGTATCCGATCAGAAGCAGAGAAAGACAGCCAAAGAGGAGGAGGAAGAGAAGGAGGACAAGGAGGAGGACGTGGAGGGTAAGACGAGAAGATGACGATGATGAGGAAGAAGAACACCTTAGTGTAAAAACAGAAAATAAATCGATGCAGAACTATTTAGGCCTGCTACACTTTAGTTTAAAAGTAATGTCGATGAAACATTCCAGATTACAGCCCTTAAAATAATACCAAGATTACAGTGATGTCAAAATTATCCCAAGTCTATCCTCATATCCCAAGATCCTGGTAACTGATGCAATGAGAGCAGCTGTGGAGAGGCGTCAAGACATCATTTCAGTGCATCAGCTGAATGGGTAGAAGAACAGAATGGAGCATGGAACCCATTCAACACACGTACGTCGAAAGTGTGCAGCCAAACGAGTCGACTGCAGAACAATTATATAGGCCTACATATAAACATGATCAATAATCATGGCCTGCTAAAACAACTTAAACACGAATACGATCACAACAATAATAATAATTCATATCAGCTCGCGTTTCCTCTCCATTTTAATTAACAAATCCAAAGATTCCCAAGCATACTCACCCACATCGCAAGTGAAACGATCTTGGGACATTTCCCAAATAGCGGCGTCGAAAGTGTAAAGGATGCGAGATGGGCATGCGTTGTATAGTGGACAAAATGGCTGAATAATTATTGTTGTTCGTTGAACATCGCACGAAAATTCATTTCATTTACTCCATCGCATTTACATTATGTTACTCTAACGGGCGAACATTTACAAACGGGGGTGGTTCATTTTTTACCGACAGTTGTCGATAGGCGGAAGCTTGGTCCACAGATAGGCCTATAGACCGCGGAGTATTGCTGGAGTACACAGTCGGCATGTTAAACAAAATGTTGGATGTTAGACATCGTGAGGGACGGCTAGGGTCAGGTTAGTCATCGTGAGGGTAGGTTAGGGCCAGGTTACCCATCGTGAGGGTCGGTTAGGGTCAGGTTAACCGTCGTGAGGGTCGATTAGGGTTAGTGTTAGGGTTTGTATCGTCTATAATAATTTTGCGTGCGCTTATTTAGTCCTTCCTATTGACAACTCTCGGAAGCAAGAAACCGCCCCCGTTTCTAAATGTTCGCCTTAAAGTCAACCGCCGTTAAATCACGATGGCGGAAGCTTCCGCCGTATAAACAATTACTGATGCTTTCGCTGGTGGAATATTCTGCCGCATAAGCACCACGCTTTCTCGAAAGAAACACATTGAAGCTGCTATGGCAGGGAAACGTCGTAACTTTATGAAATTTACACTTTTTAATGGTAACTTTCTATTTCTTATTTTTACGCATTAATGGTAACTTTCTATATAATTAGGCCTATTACAATTTCTTAGTTTTAATTTACGCTCGCAAATTTTAACACGGGTTGCCGAAAGCGTCATAGAACCCCCCCCCCCCCAGTTTACAATATTATTATTGAAAATTTAAGATGAGCAATGCATTGCCTATTAACTAGTTGACCGAAGATATAATGCATGGAAATTTAATCTTTTCTTACCCATCGCCACCAACACGGTTGGCATCGGGAACTGATGATGATGATAATGCTGATGATAATGATGCAACGCATTGGACTCATACCTCCACTGCATTATGCCGTATATCCCTGTGATACAAGGCCCTTGCAAGGGTGATCGGCGCGTGACTGCATTATGATGCATGCCCCGCTATAATAGGTCAAAGGTTGTCATAGTTTTACGACCGACTCATAAATAAGTGGGCTTCAGGGTCATGGTTGGAATATTATGCACCCATTGCAATCGTTATGGGATCTGTACAGAGTTGGCCTACATCATATCGCATTCTTCATCTGTTGTCGTCAGCTCGCTTTGCACAGCCCAGCGCTATCGGAGCCATGTTAAACGGATGACTAGAAAGCCCAAAAACAAGATACCCCTTCCAGAGCGAAAATCTGGGGCATTTAACGATCTACTATGACTATATAACACATTATCAATGGGACTAAAATAATGTTTAATGACGCTTTCTTAAAGCCTGCATCATCGTCATCTTTATCATTGGATATTCTGACAAAATACAGTGTGTTTATCAGAATTAATATGTTAGAATATGTTTGAGGATGCTGCATAGCTATAAAGAACCTAAACTATAGGCCTAAGGTGTGGAAGTTTATATCAACATACATAAGCCTAATTCGCTTAATCGATCGGTGCAACGATGTCCGGCAATAACGATCTATTAGCAGCCACGGGCGCGTTCGCATTTTGCAGATTTACTCGCATATGTAAGTGTTAAAATTCACGTCATTTTTGACGGGTAATAGCTAGTATCATATAATTGACTCCCCACAGAGCAATTGCGAGTGAAGGACCTGCTCAAAGTCAAGGTCTCTATACAATAGTATAAATGGGTCATTGCATAATTACGTCACGTCGAAAATTGTCGTTTTTGACCCACTCACCCACCTTGTCACGCTTCGTCACGTTTGCCCATACCCACTGATCCACCCCCTATAGCGTGACGTATTTATTGTAGACCTTACATTATGGAAAACCATTGTAAACTTAAGTTACTATGCTCCTTGACATCCGTAGCCTATAGCATAGGTTCCTTCCACACGTCGATGATTGTCTAGAATATTATTCTTTTTTATACGTTTTCGAAACAGTAGGCCTTTTAATGCTATTATATACGTCGATCATAATAACTTCCAGTAGAATTAAAAAATCGATGTATATTTGCTGTTGGATGACCAAAAATTGATATAGCGCATGAATAGGTCTCATTCAATGTTAATTTAAAATTCGTTAAAACATTTTTAAAGCTTTACGTCACGTTCAGCTGGACCCACCCACCCCCGTAACGTTTCGTAACGTTCCCAGGGACCCCACTTGAGTGGGAATCGAACCGGCGACCTTTCGGACGCGAGGCGGCGACTCTAACACTTGCGCCACGACGCCTCACAATGGTCCTGCAGTAGGGTACACTGGTCTGCCACCCTCGAGTCCTGGTCTGCCACCCTAGAGTCATCGACCCATCCGACTGGAAAGTCGAAACGTATAGGCCTACCGAGTCATTAGCGGACTCCAGCCCGGAATATTCGCAGTGGCGGATCCGGGGGGCCCCGGGGGGCCCGGGCCCCCCTTAGCCATAACCCTAACCCTAATTCATT
>JAQFXW010005302.1:0-10483 GCA_034693945.1 Dendrobaena attemsi
TTGTGAATGGACTCCAAAATAAATTAACGATGCGTCCATGGACTCCAAAATAAATTACCGCGGCGTCAAAATACCGTATGTTACATGATATTGCATTAAAAAAAGTCAAAAAAAATTTCGCGCTCGCGCGCCAATGTCATCTTTAAACTTTGACCAAACCCTAACTGCAATGCTTACCCCAATTAAACCGTAACGTATTTTTATCAAGAGAATAAGAAAATGTGTGATTGATGACAAAATAACATTACATTTTGGGAAAATGAGTTGCGAAATTTTTGGGCCCCCCCTTACTGAATTTCTAGATCCGCCGCTGCCTTCTCCTGTCTATTCCCTTCGTCTGTCTGTCTGTCTCTGCCTCTGACTATGTCTGGTTAATCAATCCAAGTGTTAGTGGTCTCATCTTTTCCTATTGCCTCCGGTCACACAGGTTGTCTCGTTTTCTCGTTATTTGGCTTGTCCGTCTGTTTGTCCGTCTGTCTCTATTTGTTTGTCTGTCTATCTCTGTCTATGTCTCTGTCTGTCTCTTCCTATGTATCTGTCTGTCTGTATGTCTGGCTCTCCCTATGTCTCTGTCTGTTTCTATCTATGTCTCTGTCTGTTAGTCTCCCAATCTGTCTGTGTCAGTCTCTATCTATGTATCTGTTTGTTTGTCTGTCTGTGTACGTCGCTGTCGGTTTGTCTGTTTATCTGTCTGTCTCTGTCTGTTTATCTGTCTGTCTCTGTCTGTGTCTGTCTGTCTGTCTGTGCCTATGTATCTGTCTATGTCAGTGCCATTGAGATGAACACTTTGCATCGAATGTTCTGTGAACTTGATATGTAAAGACAGAAAGTTTACGCTACACAGAAACTACTCAGAAATCTAACGAGATACTACAATGCATTAATAATATAAAATATCAATGATAATAATCATATGATAAAAATCATTAGTATTATTACCATAATAGAGTAATAATAAAGTCGTAGTAGAAGCATTGCTAGTAATAGTAATAATATAACATTTAAAACAATAAAAATGATATGAGTAACAATTGCCAGTGTCTGATAATAGTAGTAATCCGAATTAGGATTACCTCAGGACATGGGCGCCCGCAGAAATTTTTACAAGAGGGGCAAAACACAAGAGCTTGAATACTTCAACAAGGAAATTGACAGCATGAACATTTTCATAAGAGTTCTTAAATGTATAATTTCAAAATGTGATACAATTTACAAGAAATCACTTATAACTTATCTGTACTTTAATGAAAGTTTTATAAATTCATAAAATTAGCAGTTAAAATACAAATCAACCAATTTTCCATGGGGTGGGGGGGAAGTGCCCCTCTTGCCTCTATGTGCGGGCGCCCATGCCTCAGGACAAAAGAAACTAAATAAGACTCATTTGTAGGTCTAATTCAATTCCTAATGACTCGAAAGAGACCTCGTTAGTGTTATTGTACTAACAATACAGAGTTTGCCAATTTTCATCAGCGGTATCCGGACAATTTCTTCCCTTTAACCTGCGCGATCACAAATACTTCAGGTGCTTATAACTACTAATAGTAATAATAGCCTAATTATATGTTAAAAATAGTATTAGACAATATTTAAGAGACAATGAAATCAGCAGATTAACAGTCAACAGCAGTTCTCCTCACATAATAATAATGATAACATAACATAAGATAATGTTGTGATAACATTCTGTCTATAATGAAGATCGAGACGGAACAAAACACACACGAGCGAGTGAACTACAACGGTTGATAAATGCATCAGAATATGAATAAGTAAGATGAAACCGATTCAAGTTGACACAAAAAACAACAACAAACTCACCACTCGCTTACTTACGCACCCGCTGAGCTGCTACGAATAGCCCTCCAGCGTCAGGTAAGTAAGCACGCGAGAGGCAGAAAAGTCTTCGAAGGCCCAGAAACAAATAGAAACCTGTCTCGACTGTTGGGGGGGGGGATAGTGGGTAAAAACTGAGTATGTTGCAGCTTTCAATCAGCTAATTCACTGATCAGGAATGATGAAGTGGGTACTCTCAGCAATTACTCAGCAGCTTATCGATACAAATTAAAGCAGCTTCCCATAAAGGCAGGTTTGAAACAAATGCAATTGAATAGGAAATGTGAATGCTCAAAAGTCCCAAATAAATGCTCAAGATTCTCTTGCTTATTCTTCTCATAACGCGTCACAACGAACCTATTAGACACAAATAAGGATCCTATGTCATCAACCCTTATTATGTTTCAGGGTAACATAAAGCTCTCGTTTTGAGAGGCCCCCTCACGACCGAAGAGGCCCAGTCCCTAAAAGACAGCCATTGGCGAATTCAGTTTCTCTGCTCATAAGGGTCAGTGGTGGCTAGCCCCATTCACAGTTTCCTCTTTCCACAAACAGTGTTCACTGTACGGTAAGTGCACCCTTTAAAGCTCAAATGTTTGGGGAACAAGGGTAAAAAGACAAGGGCTTTCTGCCATCGAATTGCATGGTTTCTTGGTTGCCAGTACAACATCACAAAAACCAGATTATTATCAAACTCAGAGGCTTCACACTTTTACACACACATCGACACAAGTTACAATCAGCCCGTAAACACTAAAAAGTTCGGGCTGCGGCAAAATGAGTAACAAAAAGCAATCGAGTCGTGAAACTGTAACGTATTAGAAAAGCAGTCATGGCCAAATAATTTGTTACGTGACAAAGAGACAGATTTTCGGTCAAAAGAGATAAAACAGCGTTTAAAAAAATGTGATCGACAAACAGGACAGACGACAGATTTCGATGCTCGACCATTCCTTACTAAATCTGTTAAAACTGAAATCTAGGACTCTTTGCAAATGAAATCGAGACACATTCAGTACACGTGACAGTCAGAAAATAATTTTGTCTGCTTAAAAATACGCACGCACACACAGAGTGTTTGAATACGAAAAACGAGTAGAAAAAGTGTTCGCTGTTCACGCGATGAACTCGGAATATAAATTATGTCCTTCATCATACGTTGTGCATGGAAAAATATACCAGTATAGTCTGCATAATAATATTGAAACGAATGAACTCCGTGTACAAAACACGCCGTATACACTGTAGCAACTGAGCGATACAAATACGACGACGCAAGAGCAACAAAAATATCAACTCACTCAGCGGGTCGTATAATTTAATATCCGTCTTGTACACTAGCAACACCAAAATCGTTCAAGAGACAAAACTTATAGAGACGAAGGAGAGAGAGATGAATAGAAACTTAAAACTCACGAAATGGTGATCCAATTCCTTGGTGAACAAAACACAAATTGGTGATCCAGCTATTTCTTGGTGAACTTAACACAAAGTCAGAAAATAGTGAACCCAACACAAAATGTAAATCCAGCTATTTAGCAAATGCTATACTGGACAATGGAACTGCAGACATTGTATCATAGGTGTTGCAGAGGACATTATTATAGGAACTGACGACCTACTTCAGGCAAATGTTTATGTCTAATCGACACACCTCTCATGCAATGTCTATACAGCTGTGGTGTCTATAGTTGTAGGCACTTGCAAAGCTATTCAGTTCTCTGGGGGCATCAGACATAAGGATAGTTACCCAATGGAGGTTTGTACCTGCAACCTCCGTACTGCAACAGGTGGTTCTGGGCCACTTCTTTCAAACTGTCAATCACAAGAGAAGACACCAAAAGTGACAGAGAAGAAAACAATGTAATAAAACTACACAGCGGGTCCACGTTTGGACAAAGCTGGTTCAAAAAGAATGTCTCTATTCTGCTCCAATAAAGCGACCACGTGGCAAAAATAAACAACAACGGACAGAAAAAGAATTCAATGCAATTAGAACTACATTCACAAAAAATAACTAATAACATAGCAAGTTAACGGAGTCTTTGTACGAACACGGGTTGGTCAGAGGCCGACCATATTCTAACCATCGTCACAAACAGTCAGTTTTTGGTCAATGAACAACAATTCTGCATCACTTCTTCATCCAACTTCTACTTCGTCTATTCAGTATTCTATGTACATAATAACGTCCACTGGACAAATTCAATCGGAAAAATCTACTTTCGCAAATAAATAACACGACATTCCAAACGCACAGCATTGTCCCTAAATAATAAATAGTACGTTATAAATAGAAAAGTTCTCCAAGTGCACAAGTAAGGTCACTAATCACTTGATCAGCAGCAGCAACACTGGGACGGATATATATATATATTTCAATTGCAAATCTATCTACGTAGAAAGGCAAGCACGATTATATAAATATGGAAATGATATGATATCGGATGTATTTCTGAATTTGCCAAATGCACTGTCGTGTCTACACGCCGAAGCGCTATCACATCAATCGATAGGATGGACTTCAGCACAAATGTGTCTTTGTGGCCGATGGGAAGTGGAATGGTGGATGGAATGATTGATACATGGAAAAGGAATCCTTGTCTTGAACGTAAACTGAATCAATTGAGGATTTTAAACAATTCTATTACGAATATAACGGCAGCAAAATGGAGCATCTCTTGTGAGAAAGGTGGTGCTTTACAGTCTTGGCTTCTGAGTAAAGTATCAGGCATTTGGAGGTTACGATTACGATAAGGCAGAGAGCAGAAGGCATCTCTCGATATGTTCTCAACCCGTGAGATTTTACAAGAAACCACTGAAACGCTACGGATAGTCACATTTGTTAAATACCGCATGCTAACATTGAAACTGCAGCACACAAGAAAACATTTAATGCCAAGGTGACTACTGGACACCACACACACTCCTCCGGTGGATGTAGTTTCAACGGAGGAAATCAGAAAGAAGCAGTCGCTTTCAATCGAGACCAACTAAGGACAACCGGATCATTGGAAAGCATAAAAGAAGCCAACTCAACATCCTAACTCATAATCGTATCAATTCTCCCAATTCCTTTCCTCATCCCCTACAATCAACATCATCACCAATCACTACAGCCTCTAGCACAGACTTCACTGGTAACCATCTAAATCATTGATTATCCAACTCAGACTACCAATCTAATCAACGCTAATCTAATGACTTCTACGTTGCCACAAAATCCTAATGCCCTAACACCCATTCGTAGTAGAATAGTTCCCTTACGCCTTCTTGATGAATAGACCGACCATAATATATCAACAGCATCCCACGTGACGGCGACGATTTCCATTGTAAATAAGACTCTGCAAAGATGAAGCAAATAACAGAGCGAGAGATGACTGACAGATCTTCTCCCATCAATTGATATCAGTTTCTTCTTCTTAATAAGTCACAACAAAATTCCACGCAATTCCTCCTCACCCAGTCTTCATTCCATTCTCAATCAAACACTTGCTTTACGTCCAGATTACGGTTTCAGGTCAAGTTTCCTCCTCCCTTCCAGACGTCCAACTGCTTCTGTTCGATTGATGCTTTAAAGCAGTAATTCTTCTGTATTGCACCAAACAAACCCAAGAAGCAAAGGGATATCTGTTGACGCTCCCACTGCCATATAATCTGCACGCTGACTGAAGCAACGCTATTTGTACGATGGAGCATTAGACTATGTAGGAACCTTAGTTTCAATGGACTACTTGTTCCACATACATTCACAACGGACCACACAGGATCAGCCTCGTCGACAATGGATTCCAGAACCTGTTGTTCCGACCACCGTTGCAATCAATTCACTGCAGAAACCATAAACGGATGAATCGATGCGAAGAGATTGTTAGCAGCGAGAAGAGGCGAACAGGCAAAACAGAACAACTGCAGCGGGGTATCTTTCATCTCAGTTTCCCCCCCCCCCACATAAATAGAGATTCCCCTTTGCAGAAGGGAATCACCCACACAGGAACTTCCTCACACATCTCTTGTTATATTGCATAGTATGCTTTCTGAGGAAGAGAGATCAGAAGACGAGAAAACAGAAGTCGTGTATTGTGTACAAACACTATCACCTTGTGTAGAAACTGAGCCGCATAAAAAAACAAATGGGGGAACTAGGTGACACACCAACTGATGACAGAGTTCTCTGCTCTGTGACTGTCTTTCTCTCTCTAAGAGTATCTCTCTCTGTATCTGCCTCTCACTGTATCACTGTTTCTCTCTATGTCTCTCCATGTCTCTCTATGTCTGTCTGTATGCATTTCTGCATCCTGTTTCCTTGTATCTGTAATTATGTGTCCATCTGTCTGGCTGTGTCTGTCTCCAGTGAAACAGTGCGAAACATTCGCCCATGTAAGATCACGACTCTCTACTCAAACCACTCGGATGCAGTCTTTCGGTCGATAAGAGAGGAAGACGAAGAAAGAGACAGAGGCAGACAATGAGACATAGAGGCAAAGAGAGACAGAGACAGAGAAACAGTGGGAGAGAGAGACAGCCGATGAAACGCACTCTGTCTCCCTTCACATCATCGTCTTAAGACCATCCAACAGAGGAGAGACTCATTGATAAAGTGACGGAAATCGATGCAGTCGTCCCTCTTCTAAGAGCGCAGCACAATGAAACGGAAACAAAGGACGAACGATGGACCAGACTGAAGCCATTGTCCGTCGAGTCCACGACTCAACACAGAATCAGAAAAGTGCCTCCGAGTCTCCGAGAAATGGGAAGTGAATGGACTTGGACGAGACCAACTGCTTGACCATCAGCACTGCATAGCTATTTATTTGTTCCAAATGCTTCAACAGTTCGGATGACATAGCATGAACTGATCGGGACATTCAGTGCTTCAGAAAAGTGCTTCTCAAACCTATCAGAGTGAAGGACCTCTCAGAAATTGTTGCGTCTTGGTCACACACCACCATTGAAATCTTGTGCTGCAGGGTGAACGATGCAATCATAAAAATTTATAAAAGTTGTGTAACTTTGATATTAAAATAAATTTGATATGTTCAGTATTTTCATCATAAATTAGCGTTTCGTCTCATATTAGCCACTGAAATAAATGAAAAGGTAGAAAATTATCGGTTGCTTTTGTTTAGAAACATTAATTTGACACCTTGAAAACCAGGCAGATGGTCGTGGATCAAAGGCTGAGAACCACTGGTTTACAAGACACACAACACCATCTGTGTTTACTGTTGAACTATTGTAAGTTAACCTTTAACGTAAAAAAAACCTACAACACACAGCTTCCTCATCGAAGCAATGATAGGGTCCACTGAGAAGGGACTTTCGTACAAAAAACATTTCACAAGTCTACAACACTTTCACCGAAGAATTTCTGTCTTTAAGTTCCTTCCATACTCGTAAATAATTCATAGGCGTGCGTCCCAGAATTCAGGGCGGAATTCAACTTCGATTTGCGTACAACGCTGAATAAGAGATTTTCTTAAAGCTATCCATTGAAATCGGAAACAAATGAACAAGTTAGGCGGTCATGTAAAATCGCTTGAAAACACAAAATCGCATGAAAAAAGATGATGAGACTGTGGCGGCCGACAGAACGACACCACCGCCAAACGTAGCTATGGTCCAACTATGAACGGAAATACACAAATAAAGGATAAAATCTCTCCATTCCAATTCTCTCAGTCAGTGAGAGAACGAGATGGAGAAAAGGAGATGGAGATAAACTGTCAGGTGAGACGGAGAAAACCTGAAAGCAAAGACAAATCGAATGGTACTCTCTCTCCGACGAACGATCGTGAAGATGTAGATTACCCTCAATAACAGCGTCTGCCAATTGCGACTCACTACGACTGATGAGCTCTACCCCATCTAGATCGAAACGAGTCTTGCTATGATCGAAGACGACCGCAGATCGAGACGAAGGACAGACCGGTCTTGTACGATGATCGATCGAAGGCATGGTCTGTTGAGCACGGTCCTTAGTAGAAGAGCTGAGGAATGGCATTGAGGGTCTGCTGATGATATGGCAGCGCATTGGTCGTTGCATAGTTGTCGAAGTTCGGGACCATAGAGTCGCTCGAGTGCGTTCGTTTCTTCACTTTGCCCGCAGGTGGCGCCGGCATCGTCGTCGGTAGCTGCGTCATCGGTGACGTACGATGAGCGTCCGCCGCATTATCTGATTGGTCACTGCTCAGCACCCTACAATCCAACGACCAATCAACAGTAACCATTAATTAAACCAATTTACATTAAAACAAATAGTAAACATCAACTACTAACTAAATAAACAATAAAATAAATAAATAAATATTAGCTACAAAATAAGTAAACACGACAAATTAACATTAATTAATACAAATATTAAGTACAATGTAAGAAATGAGCTTGTACACAATTTGACCAAAAACTAGAATGAAATACAAGACAATTTTCAGACTTACTTACTTACTTACTTACAATTGAATAAAACTTCATTAATTAATTTATAAATAGACGCTGTTAGTACAAAGTTAGTTTACAAATAATAATGTCAGCTAATTAACATCAACCTATAATCAACATACCGGTAAGTTACTAATAAAACTCATGTTACTAATTGACGTCAACTGATGATCAGTTCAGAAACAATTTAAGGGTTACTGATCTTTGCTGAAAAATATAATTATTGTTTACAGACAGTAAATCTGTCTAAAAAAAATATGCTATCAATCTGATGCAAATGTAACAAAGGTTAAACCGATGAAGCCCTTCACGAATCTGCACCAGTTTAAACAGTAGGTACATTTATAAATAGACAGGCAGACAAAGTGAGCAGACAGACACACACATAGAAAGACAGACAGTGTCAGACAGGTAGACACACATACAGACAGTGATAGAGGGAGTGTCGTCACCTACCAGTTGTCAAACTCCAACTGTTGCTGTCGAAACTGAGCGATCATCGGTAGAGGCAAATGGTCGACGAGTTCGAGCGAATCTCTCAAATGGCGCAACGTCTCATAGTTCTCTCTACCACGCACCTGCAATAATAGCACCAAAGTCAGAGTGGTTCAGAAGAATAGCACTAAGATCACACCTACACTAAACCACTGCAATTGACCGATTTAAAGCAACACCATGCATACCACTACGTATTGATCATAGTGATGGGACGCGGTAGTGTAGTGGTGAAGGTCGCCGCAACCGAAAGGTTGTGGGTTCGAATCCCACCCACCGCATAAGGACCTTTAGCAAGTCCTTCACTCACAATTGCTGAAGCGCTTCGGCGTGTAAAACTCCGACACAACAGCGGGACCGCCTCTGAATAGTAGTGGACTGTAAGAGGCGGTATAGAAATACACTACATATATACATACACATAGTTACACCGCATATGCTTACACCAATTAAGAGGTGCACAAAATCACAATTACACCGATTCAGAGTCATACCAAATGACAACTAGATCAAATCATTGCACCATCGATACATGACGTATACCACTGACTTTCTCTCTTTAGGATTACCATATAATATACCAAATGCAAAATCTCCACAGACATTTATTTATAATGATCCTAAGGTAAAGCCCCACAGAAAGTGGCTTCGATTTCTTTGGTGCTTCTTTTTAAAATGCTCTACATAAATGTCCAATTACAATTTCCCCAGTGTTCCATCATCCCCCCCCAAAGCCCCACTTCCACAGGATACTCTACTACCAGATGTTATCTCTTCCCAAGCATCCATACCTCTGCATCCAATGATCAGCTGCCCAAAACCACAATTTCGTCTACCTCCCCTGGGTCAGGAGCACTACTGAGAAGAGATCTTTAAATGAGCTATATAAATTCCTGGTGGTAGATTGAATCATACCCGAAAACAGATGTCTTAAAGCGGCACTATATAAATTCTCAGTGTAAATATTATACTTGTGAGACGTGATGGCGAAAGTGGGAGGGTCACCGCCTTGCGTTCGAAGGGTTGCGGGTTCGATTCCCACCAAAGCCACTGCGTAGGGGCCTTGGGCAAGTCCTTCACTCACAGTTGCTAAAGGTGCTTTGGCGTATAAACTCCGACACACCTGCGGGCTGTAGTCGGGACCGCCTCTGAATAGTAATGGACTGTAAGAGGCGGTATATAAATAAAAACACATACAATACATAAAGACGAAAGTTTGAACACAGAGATACCCTGACCTGTATCGTGAAGACCTCGTCTCCTTTTCCGCCGCACCTCTGTCGCTTAACGTCTTGCGTCCCATTGGCTAGGTCCTCTCCGCCACCAGGTGTCGTCAGCATCCGCTTCTTCCCTGCTCCTCCCTTCTTCCCGAGCAGGTTCTCCTCCTCCTGGCACCCGTCCCTTCCCGGAGAGGCGCAGCAGCGGACCTTGATGACCTGGCGACCGAGGACGGTTCCATCGAACTCGAGGGTGAAGATGACGTGGAGGGGTCGTCGACTGTATCCGCTGTGGCAAGAACTGAAGCACATGAACTTGTAGAGGTTGGTCACCCATTCGGCACCAGCTGCAAAACAAAGCAGACCCCAATGAATATGGTCTGTTAATACTATTAAGAAGAGAAGAGCAATCTCTTTATTTATATATTTATTTATTCACACATTTCTATACCGCCCCTTCAAGTCTCCTACTACTCAGAGGCGGTCCCGAC
>JAQFXW010005303.1:0-10483 GCA_034693945.1 Dendrobaena attemsi
AATTGCTCTGTTGAGAGAGGCGCTTTATAAATCTCCAAATAGATAGATAGATAGAAGAGATTTAAATTTTGGGCTAGCATGGTTCTTTTAGGGAGACCTAAATAGCATGGCATCCATTCAAACGGATGGGCAGTTGTGAAGGAACTCACCCGATCAACGGTTGATGCCATAATGAGCTGTGTATCGTTGCCCGATATAACAACTATGCCCTAGTTTTTATGAGGTATGCCAGGGTCCAGTTCTAGGTCGAATGTTTGATAGCATTGACATCGGAGCGATGCTCTGGTATGAAACTGTTATGAATAAGTTGAATCGCCAAAAATATATGACATGTTTCTGTATATGACATGTTTGTAGGCCACCACTTTCTCTACCACTGCATTTGCTCCCAGAGAAGTATTAAACAGGCAAGCAGCGTTTAAGAGGTGTATTATTATTTGTGAGGGAATCTGACACTAGCAGGCTTATGTCGCACGTCTTCATTTTGAGATAAAGTCGAGTTTAGTGAAGCAGGGGTGTCAGAGGTCGATTTTGACTTTTCTGCATTTTCGTACAGTACAAGGTGTAATCTACTTTCGCCACCAAGTTTATATGTGAATATTGGTTCTTCTTAAAGTGTCCAAATCTGACTCTTTAGTCCATTTTCAAATGTTTGACATGTCTCAAATAAAGTTTCACACCTGTCGAACTTGATGTCACCCGAAAGCCTGACATTTCCTTTAGACAATACTGATCACATAAACAAACATTAATTAGTGCAAGTTCAAGAAACTTTGACGAATTTAGAGGTACTTTGAGTAGACACGGAACTCAAGATATCACGTGGCCAGAATGTTGGTGCCTCATTGGCTGACTGGCCAAAGAGCACCTAACAATTGATTATTAACATGGTTATTTACTCTCGCGATTACGAATTCTAATTATTTTGACACTCTTTCAGCACAATGAAGCTTGCACAATACATAGTAGACATTATAAATAATACAATTAACCTAGCCACCCTTTTACCTGTCATTTAGAGACGATTGGTACTGCTTAATCGCGACTATTTTGTGGCCTATCTTTACATCGTGTTTTCTCAAAACTGCAATGTCGCAATTTCGGAAGTTTTATAAGATTAAAATATTCGTAGCTCTGTCAAATATCACGATATCGGACCAAACAAGGGCTCGATTCAAAGGGAAACTTCAACTCGTTAACGTGGCATGAAAATGTCATTTTTGATTTTTTTAACATAAGCCTGAAAGCGTCCGATCTCATCACATTTACTTGCGCTGGATTGGAAGCGCCTCTGAGTGGGATCTTGAAGAGGCGCTATATACATTTTTAATGATTGATTGATTGATTAATTTATGGTCTGTGAAAACAATGCATTAAAAAATCAAAACATTCTAGTCGTAGGAATAAGAAATGAGAAACACTGCCGAAGTTATTTCAATACCGCATGGTTTAAACTCAAAATTGTGTTTTATTCTACCAAATTAGGAGGATATATATATATATTTATATAGTATAATATATTTATTATTATAAAATTTGTAATGAAGGCCAATAAAAACCGATAATCAGTTTAAAAATTGGATTTCTAAAAATGATAATCGATTTCTAAAAAAAGTGATATTAACAATGATCACATGCAGAGCACACATTACTTTTAGAACTTTGTGTAAGGTACTTTATTCTATGTTAAACTATTCCATCAAGTCAAATCGCCATTTGACTGCGTAGTATATATCAGCGGTTCTCAACCGACCGCCACCTGGTCGCCGCGAGCACCAAGCAGGGTCTAAATCTATATTTTTCTGCGCATTTGCCATCACCGACACAGAGGTACGTCTATGGATGCCATCTCTAAGACGTGCAGCAGAGCAAAGAAGAACCCAATCGGAGAAGCATAACAGGGTAAGGACTAGAGGAGCCACCAGCATAGAGCAGAAATGATCAAAACAGCTGGTGACAAAAATGCATGATAAGAAGCTAGAAAAGATCCGCAACTGATGATAATAGCAGTTTCTGGTTTTCTGATTAATAATATGAGGAAAGCTTAGTTCTTGATCCAGTACAATTTCCAACAGAGTCAAAGAATGTGACATGCTGAACGGTTTTATCTACCAAGCCTTATTCAGCACCCGACAGTCGCAGCCAAATAAATTGTATTTCCTGTATGAAAGAACTTGAAAGAACCTCAAAGGGATGGTTAATAAGAGCGGCAGAGTACGTTGCCCTGATCACGGTAGAGGGGAGGCACTCTCACAGACTCGATGAGACTAGAAGGGGAGAATTGGCTGCTGAGACAAGATAAGGAAAAAAGAACACTTGTGCTTGAATTTGAATAGAGCGCTGGGTGACCCAGGCAGGCAGAAGTCAGGGTAAAGAGCTCGCGAAAATTATCAGGTGTTCTAGACGAGAGGCAGTGTCAAACAATGGAAGCAGCACTAATTAGGATAGACAACAGCTGCAAGGGAAGCCAATAGAGGATATTTTTCATCCTGCTTCATGTAAAGCTAGTTCCATTTTAATCCTCCATGCCACTTCATATCCAACTTTCAACTTTTCAATTCTTAGTCTCCTTTCATCTCTTACAATAAACACTTTAATCTTTCATCCCGCTTCTTGCCAAAATATAAACAATTTTTATTATTGGAGAACGATCTTTTTTAAGGCTTCAATTCATGTCGAATTGTCCATTTCCAAACTGTATCTCTCCAAAATGTCCGCTTCGTATTGTTTAGTTCACAATTGCCCTAGAAAACATTTGATAGTAGCAGAAGTAGCAGAAGTGTGTTGTAGCCAAGATGTCCGTGGTAAAGGATAAATTCTGGTCCAAGATGACGTCGGGGTCACGGACAGAGGTGGAGAAGACAAAGTGGATAAAAAGTTCACGGAAGTGCATCCCACCAAGTGAACATATGCAATAAAGACATCATTTCTGTGGTCATCTGCAACTATTGACCATAGAAATGACCAGCTTTACATACAGTGAATAAACCAACAAAATCTTTTAGCAAGAATAAGAATAATAAGAATGAACCACTAACAGTGAACTTATCATACAGCTGATAAGTAAGAAGCGGATTTGGAAGTTCACGAAAGTACATTTTAACAAGTGAACTGATGCAGTGAATGTCTTGAAGATACAGTTCTGTTGTCAAATCTGGTATACGATCCTCGTCAAATTCATTTCTAGACAATAACAAAAAATAAATTGTCTTAAACAGGCTACCTTAATTAACCATTTCAAACATACAGCAAATCTGGTTAATACTATACTTAAAAAGAAAAGTCCAATTAAAAAATTCTAAAGTATACACTTAATCACTAGGTAATCCAATCCAGTGGCTTTCTAGAAAACCGATTATTCGGTTTATCAGTTTACTGGTTTTAAAAATCTTGGATAACTCGGTTTTCTTCTGTTTTACATTAACTAGTAGGTATACTGCACTACGTCTTTGGCAGGAACATTGTCGTATGTAGATATATATGAAACATTAGGATACGTCAATGATTAAGTTCTCACAACAGACAGAGCTCTGTCATTAATCTGCTTCCAAACAAAATACTTTATTATATTGTTTCAGTCACTTTGAATTGTTAACAAAAAACTACAACACCCAAAGTCCTCTGGTTAAGAACAACATCGTCGTATGCGCTATGCAGCTATCCCATAACGCAGTATTATCCAAACACTCTCCAATCTCCATGCATGCTTTGTGTTGAACCACCAGAAATGTTCAGATTTGATTTAAATTGTCGTCTCTTTCTCAGAATCATGATTATTCCATACACCACTTTCCTATTTTAGACAGTGCATTTGTTTAACCCCTTCCGTACCCTACTGAGCCTGTTCAATGCAGATGTCTCTACGTATGCCTAGGCTATTCAGTATTCATGATCAGTTGTACACTGTGAGACGCAATGTCGCGTCGTATGTGTTTATCATAGGAAAGGATGTAAGGGTGTTGCTATAGAGCAGGGGTGCGCAACCTTTTCGCTAATGACGGCCGCATCAAAGGTTCATAGTCTGACCACAGCCGCAAAGCTAATTAAGCTTAATTAGGCCTAGATTATTTTTAAAAATACACGCAGTTTTGTAGGTCATATTTACATAGCTGCGTACTGCGTAGGCTATAATATTCGAATAATATTTTCTTATAGATGAGAAATAATAAAATGTGTTGATATAGGCCTACATCTAAAAAGAAGCACATTAACTGTTAAAATAACATTATTCCTATCTAGGTGCACAACACAGTCCATTCATTCTCCATAAAATTTCAAAAGGACTACATACCAATCGTACCATGTCTTGTCCATCAGCTAAATATCCAAATTAATGGCTGCATGCCAAGGTCTTGGATATTGACCGAGAGTCGTGAGAAGTCTGGAGACTCCATGGACAACTATCACCGTATTCCAGACTCAAGATTGTATCCTTTTACCATTTTCACAGTTTCACTGCAGGTGAGGCATTTAGCGGTTTATTTGGCTATCTCGACAACGAAAATTGTCGTCTCCCATTTTATATTGAATGTTCTCCCATTTTATGTTGAATACACGCACACACACAGTCCTGCATGTGTTAGTTATCTCCAGACTTTGCAGGGTGAATAATTAGGGGATGACCCAGCAATCACATAGTCATATTCAATATCAGCAGCTTAGCTCCAGCCACATATTATACATGCAGTCCTGCACGTGTACCATTTAATTTCTGCTGACCAATGCTACCTACACATCGCCTGCCGTGGTTGGGCTGTCCAAGGCTAGAAATCTGATATATTATGATGATTATTTGTCTGCCTACATCTTTGCTGCATCTAGGATACAGATTACTCAGATGATGCAACTTTGATGCCTTCTGTCAGAGTGTGAGCTTGTGTGTGTGGCCAATTATACGTAGGTCTATGTGAGCCTATGATCACTGATCAAAGTATATTCTACAGTGTCGTACACCAACTGCAGAGACAGACACAATTGTAATTGATTCACACTGCATTCAGTTTTAAAACAGTGGTAAGCATATTCCTTAGTGAATTTAATATAGATTACACACGGCCGCCAATACATTACAATTAGAGCAAGTGTCCACAGACGCCAATCTTCTTTCCTCTCACAGCCGCATGCGGCCGTACAGCCGCAGGTTGCGCACCGCTGTCTCAGATTAACATTTCTGAGCCATAGATTAACGTTTTGTGGTGAACTTACTGATGTCACAAGTTTAGTAAAAAGAAACTCTCACTTCTCACATCAATCAATCGAAAACATGATCAAGTGTTTGACTGACTGTGTGATAGCCTTCAATAGCAACACAAGAACATATATAACTTGCCGAGCAGATGTTCTCTGCTTCTATGGAGGCATAGACCGCATAAGTTGAGCAATCGATGCCTGCATTCTCATTCGTCACTGGACTGACCATTCGATTGCAAACGGCTCGAACAACCAGCGACTGGTAAACGGTCAGCTGAGCCGTATGCCTCACGACTCTGTGACTGAAAGACGCAGGCACAGATGACAAAATGGAATGGTTAGATAATCCACAGCACAAAGCAAATCAATCCTTTAAATTAAACAGAAATCCTATCTGTTTACTAAAGATAAACTAGCTGGCTTGTTAGCTATTCTCTGAAGCGCTCTAGTAACGGAATGGCTGTGTTACAACACAATTATAAACGATAATCGTTATTATTATCTTTGTAACAATTATTAGTTTTTAACCGACGTATCAATAGTCCCTCAAGATTTATAAAAATTATACGAAGATTTAATTTTTATTGTTATTATTAATCAGTACGGAGAAGTAAACTAACCCCTCATCAAGGTCAGCACAAGCTACTCATTAATTAAGAGGTATGCTAATCACTTACCAATGATAAGTTTGCAAAAGCCGGTTTATCTAAGCCATACATTCATTATGATAAGGTCAACCATGTAGGCTAAGGTGTGTAAATCTAGCCACCTGCATGATATGATGCATTGTTTATAATCATCTTATATAGTGCAAAAACTAATGTCAGTTGCAACCAAGGACCTTCCTGTGTTGATGTTTCCAATGGCTTTGACGAAACTTTCAAGAGTAAGAAACAAGCGTACATTGGTGAAGGCTAATAATAGGTATATCATGAGGAACATTTAAGAGGTTGTTGAGGCACGTATAGAGGCTAATTATGTCTATGGAGGCGTGCGGTGAAAATAATATAAACAAAAAGGCATATTTGCTCTAAAAGTCGTCCCCTAAACTGAGATAAATTATTGTTAACACCAGAAATTGATTCAAAATAAGTTGCTTAACCCCTTCGCTGCCCTATTGACGATTGGTACTCGTCATGAATTATCTGTAGGCTGTGTGCCCTGTTGACGAGTACCACTCGTCATGCATACGGCCATAATCAACATACACCAAAGTGTCACCGATCATGGCGGCGCAAAGATGGCGGCACATAGTTAAGTGAACTGGTTTCGGAGCCTCAGCAGAAATCACGTGATTTCATCGGCCTCGTTGCAATCACACTTAATATCAATGTAATGTCAGACAAAATCTAAAAAATAAGTTGCCGAAAACTATGTCTGAAATCAAATGTGAAGCCCAACTAGATCTGACCAAACAAAGTCGAATCACAAATGACGACCCATAGCATCTGACCTCATAAATGGAAGTGCGTCTGTCGGCTCGTAGCAGAATAGGAAGTCGATGATGTGGTCTCCTGGAACGTCAGGGCCCCTAATCCACATGGGAAGCTTCGTTCTGGATCCGGGCTCCATAGGACTCACCATACCTAGGTCAGTTACCAGCGCAATATCTGGTTTCGACACAACTTGTAACGAATTTTCACTACCAACGTTGTTCGTCTGTTTCTCTGGGCTTGTGGCTTTGCTGTATTGAGAAGCAGAGAATGTAAAGAACTCCGGAGTGCTCGTGGTCACACGGACGTTTCGCAGAGGTCGATGTCCGGCATTGAGTAGCTCAACGAACACCTGGCACATCTGACCAGCAAAGAGGGACGAAGGAAAGTCGTGAAAAAATACCTAGACATACAAACATAATAATCTCTCACAAAAAATCAATCAGAGAGTGTAAAACAAATGAGTGATAAGTGCACATAATAACTAAGCAATGCGAGTGAAAGTCATAAAATTTTGTGATTTTACTAACTCAACCAAACATGACAGCATCCAAACAAAACGATAAAATTGAAACAAAGAGAAATATGGTCAACGTTAATTAAGTAATTCAGAGATGCTAATTTTAACATTGACTCTGAAGACTCATTACATTACGTTAATTAATCTTGTTCACTTCTTCTTAACACCTTAACAAGGAGCTACATTAACTTCCTAAATCCCAATTGCATTGAGTAAACTCTAATCGCTAAATGGCTAACATACCAAAAACTCACAAGTTTCTATCCTCAACAACAAGACCTACTTATACGAAAGGACCTAACTAGGATAATAATTAAACGCCCTGAATGAAGAATGAATTTTAATTGTCCGAATGTCATTTTAAAAACTAGTAAAACAAATTCTTTGTAAAAAGTGTAAAAGCTTGCCTCCAACTTCGGCATTTTGTTTGTTATGACAAGATTGAGACGCTTGTCAGGACCATAGACCTTATCCAATCGTTCTTCTTTCGTTGAATTCAGTCGTGGACCTTGCACTTCGAGACATACCTTGCCCGCCACCAAAACTGGTCCTGGCAGAGCCGAAGGATTTGTGCCGTTGAATGGCAGAACATTGCTGCCGGGTGCTGGACCGACACCGTCAGGAACGACTGACGTCAGAACATGACCAAGTGCCGACATGCAGCCGATGTAATAGCCGAGACCAGTTATCTGCAGCTGGCCCTTCAAATGGATGGTGAGGGACAATCGGATCTGAACAGAAACATTCTAATCTTAACTTCTAATCTATTCTAATCATTGTTATATAGCGCCGTTGCCATGACATCCAAGACGTACGTCTATGGTCGCTCAGAGTGACATCACGCCGAAAAAATTAATCCTTAGCAAAAGCCAGATCAAAGATCTGATTGGTCAGAAAAGTCTGGCTACGGCTGGTAAGCAAGTTGAAAGGGCTTTAGTTTAGGAGTGAATGATGTCCAAGAATCGATCGACACATGGGGAGCGGATTCCACAGTCCCATACTAGCGACTGAGAAAGTCAAACAATACATTTGCGTGTGGGGTACTTAAGCGCATAAAGAAATCTGAATAGAATTATATGAAGAAATCAGACATGTGGTCACAAATTAGAACAAAATCTTAGGGAAATGAAAGCGGAGAAACACAGTATCTTGCCACCACAGCAAATATAGAGCTGCATAGATTCACAACGCAGAGCTGCTCAACTCAATTATGACTGAAGTTTGATATCATGCACTTTCAGTTGTAACATACCCTTTTGATATCACTTCCTTCGAGCAAAACTTCCGACAGTGGAGAACTGTGAATCACACTGTCATCAGATTTCGGCTAAAAGTAAAAGACCATAAACAACATTTTCAAAACGTGAAATTGGCTTAATTAAATGAACAATCGCTTCAACCATTCATGCATGTATGTAAAACTTCACTCAAAGCACAATTCTCAGACAAAATAAAATAACTAAAAACACTTTAAAGTAAATATTGTATATTGGGTGAAAACAGTTAATAATTGTGATAATTTTGGTAACGTTGCATATAAATGACTTACTATCAAGACATTCCTCTGTGCCTTTTTACTCGAAATTGCCGCTATCAAACGACCAAGTGTCAATCGATGATATATAGATGCGGTAATTTGAGTAAGTCAACGACTCAAGGCTCCTACATTTAACTTGAATTATTTAACTTGCGTACACACACACTGTACAGCGTCCTTCCTTTGTCTTCTCTGTGCTACAGCATAATACAAAATCAAGTTATTGCTATTATCACATATTTTCTGGACGTTGGTCTTTCATTATGGTTGTCCTTCAAATAAGACACCAGCGCTAAAGAAGTTATTAAATACTAATTAATTAACAATAATCACTTTTCCAAAGTCGACTTCGTTCGAGAAGAACTTCTTCTGTGTGTTGGTGTCATCATCAGGAACGAACCTCCACAGAAGTTCAACGTCACGTAAAACCAGCGTCACTTTCAGAGGATTCGTAACTGTCACTTCAACTGTCACTGGTTCTGCACATAATGCAAAACGAGTCAAAACAGAAATCACAAACTCTGTGACAGAGAACAACATGAACAAGATACCAGATACCTTTAATAGATTATATAAAATTTTGGACTGTGCTTCACTGTACAAATTCGATCTAACTCAACTTCTTTACAGAAGTCACTAGACAGCAAACCAAAGGAACCACATTATTTGCATCGCTGGCAATAAAAGGAGACGAAGAAGAGACACTAGTCCTGTTGAGTAGTATCACTAAAGTAATTAATTCGCATCAAATCAAACGACATCAGATAGACAAAGTTGAAATCCATATTCAAACTGGTTCAAACCAAAGTAGCGTATGGCATGTAAAGTTTAGACATGCACAAATGAAACTGTGACTCCAACTGGAGATGCTGAAACAATATTCATGACACAACTGGGGATGATGAAACAATATTCATGACACAACTGGGGATGATGAAACAATATTCATGACACAACTGGGGATGCTTAATACTTGGGACACCAAACCAATACGACTTATACGGGAGATGCTGAAATGATATCCTGTAATTAGGTAGACAACCAACATCTGAAGATGCAATCGTGTGCCATTCATTCATTTCAAGAATTTATATAACGCTCCTTCAAAGAACCTACTCAGAGGTATATTTAATTTTCACTGAAGCCCTCCAAAGGATTGCCATCATTTTCAATACAATACAAAATTTAGCTGCACTTGAGCAATCATTTAAACTGACGCCACGTGCAATATGACAATACTTTCAGTATCAGCTGAGCCGAAGATGTATTGACTTTATGCTTATATGAGTGCAAAAGTTATGTGCATGCCAGCCGGAGTCAAGAAATGCTCTTTTGTGGTCTGGGAGAACCTCTGAGTAGGGACACTGAAAATTGGTACTTTATAAGTTTTGACTGCTTGAGTGAAATGGCCCAAACCTTCAGCAGCAATGACCGGACTGGTAGCATTGTTCGTCGTATGTGTGTAGCACTGAATTGTTGGTTTAAATGGCGGCGGGTCTCTTGACGGTATGGCAGCAGCGCCTTTTGATAAGATGACCTCCTCAAGCCGAGAAAATCTAACATTCTCGCCATCGCTCGTGTTGAACGACACACCCGTTGCTGGAATCCGCAAGCCCGAGTTATCTACAGCAGAGATGTGCACAACGTATAATAGCTAAGCATTTATATAGCACATGTTGTAGGGCTAACCATTCACACGCACTTCCAATGTACCATAGGAAAAGAGAAAGGTCTTGAGAAGAGCGAATGAAGATAAGAGAGAGCCAGACAGGAATGAGGAGCAAGTAGAAGGAGGAAGCATAT
>JAQFXW010005304.1:0-10483 GCA_034693945.1 Dendrobaena attemsi
TTCTTACTCTAATTATCAGGATAATTTGATCAATATGTAATTCCCAATTAATTTAGTTGCTAAACAGATCAAATTGTGTTTTTCAATGACCCTTCGATCATCTAAGTTGTGCCTACATTTGATACAACTGTTCCTAGGGACAATTTTTCACTTCAGTGGTTTATAGAAACAAGCAGAGCTGTTAAAGTGAGCTCCTTACCCTTTCATCTCTGCATCAACCCCTTAAGCATTTTGCATTCGCAAATCGACATGCCATGTTTAATAACCATTAGCAATGTCACAAGGGAGGAAGACACCAGACAAAGAGAACCACGAGCACTGGGATCACACACGAAAACAATTACAACAACAGACACAAAATCATCAGGCACCGAGCCAAAACTTGGTATCCTCAGCAGACGTGACGCTCAGCGCTTTCACCATTTTTGGCGTGCCCTGGGACCTACTGCGTCTGATCTCAGCAAGTGTACACGGCCTCCGCATTCGACAGGAAGTAGTAGGACTCAGACAGATGCCATTTATCTATAGCCAGAGAATAAATATACAACCAGAAGATGAAGTGTTAGTATTTCATGGCTGTCAGTTACGGTCGGTTTACATGCACTTTTTATGGAAGAAAAAGCCTTGACAGGTCAGTAATAGCAAAGCTACTAATATTCTATCTCGAGAAAATGTTGACCTCCCTTGTCCCTGATTGGACTGCATGTCAAACAGTACAACAATACAAATCATAGTTACCTGGCAGTTATAAATAATATTCAGTCAAGAATCTACTGGCATTAGCATTGAAGATATTTATTAAAGAGTCACTGAAAATCAAATTGAAAATTATTTAGTCTAAACCTAAAGACAAAGCTGGAAGATTCATCGGCCTCAAGATAATGCTAGAAATCTGTCTACTAACTTTATAAAGTCATCAGCATGCACAAATCCAGACTACGAACTAGAAATCTGCTTAGACATGTTTTCAAATAAAAGTGCAACAGACAGCAACATTTCAAATACAGAGGTAGAAAGAAAGGCATTTGCAAAACGAAGCTGAAAAACACACTGGAACGTTTGGCAAACATGCGAAGTACCACATAAGAACAAAGCTGTGTTAGGACTTTGAAGATGAGAGTGTGCTTTCTCGGAATTGTCACGATGGGAGAGCCTCTGAATTGCTCTGCTGAGAGAGGTGCTACAAATGTTCAAATAGATAGATAGATAGCTAGATAGATAGATAGAAGTGACTGGGACACCAATGCAGCTGGTCATTAAAGTGTTAAACTGAAGAATTAGAACATAGGCCCATAAAGGACCCATATATCTTTTTAACTGCATCATTATCACAATTGGCAACATGCAATGTGTATAACAGGAAGTTCTCAGCATAATTCAAGTAATATAAAACAATGTTTTGAAATACTATTTTACTCCTGAAATGTTATTGTATTCTGCGGATGTCAATATCAATAAATCCTGAAAAAGATTATATGTTAAAGCTGAATTGCTTCCATGCAAAAGCAGATATATGAAAAAGCAATTGAAACAGTCTGAATTTGCAGTCTTAGAACTGATACTGCACCCTATTCTAATAGCTGATTTGAATCGTATCAAGACCACTGTGTAAAACTTAAAAGTTTGCAGAAAACAAAGAAAACAGCATCATGCAAATGAACGAAGCAATATGAAAATAGTTAGAAGAAAGAAACCAGAAAGCAGAACTAAAATGCTGAACGTACCAAGTGCCAAGTACTCTGCATAAGTCATTGAGACGACAGAAGGATTGGCAACTAAAGCATCTGACGTCAGATCAACCACTTGAATCACTCGTGCATCTTGTCGCTTTCTCCACAAATTGCGAGTATTGTCATCGAACCCTTTGTCTGGCCTCAAAGTTCGCACAACCTTTAGATAGTTGAGAAGTTTTTTGTTCATCCGGTCCATCATAGTTGGCTCACTGTGTCTCAGTGTCAGTGGAGGTGCTGTCATTGGTGTCACTGGCACATGTGTTCTATCACTAGCGTCGGGGTGGTCTGAACCACCAGAAATTGTGCTATTAATCATTGGATGAGAATTGTCCAGATGACGAGGACTAATGTTGCCGGTGTTTTGATGAGGCACAAGCAAAGGAGGCGCATCTGATGAGACATGTGAACCGTTAGGCGGTGTCAAGACTTTTGACCATTTTGAGCTAAGACGAGGACTCGTCTTCGCATCTTCCCTACTCTCAGGCGCCGAGCAATGTCTCAAGATGGTCTTCGGAACCGTCAGCTTTTTATGTTTTGGATGTGACAGCTTTCTTCTCCAGTCCATTTTACCCGCTGGAATCGATGCTGGCACCGGTAATATATCAGCTGGCACCGATGATGTACCAGCTGGCACCTGTAATGTATCAGCTGGCACCGATGATGTACCAGCTGGAACCGATGATGCACCAGCTGGAACCGATGCAGTATCAAATGGCACCAATGATGCATCAGCACTCTCACTGGCACTGTCTGATGCCTCCAAACAATGAGCAGACTCACCATCATCTGCCGCTGATTCAGGTACAACAGATTCAGCACCAATCTCAAAGACTTCAAGTGCATCACAACCCAGTTCACACTCCTCTATAGGCAATGACGATTTACGCACTGAATCACTACTGTGCACGGCTGACCCATGAACTGGTTCGGACGTGGCGTCAACAAACTCCCAGGACGAAAGATGTGGCATGCCAGGAGACGACTGTAAAAGAGAAGTCTCATCATAGAACCCCAGTCAACTCGGCAAACACTCAGCTTGCCCAAAACAACTTCAGATGAACTAGTGGGCTGCTCTACAATTAACTTCTACAGAGCCAAAATCATAATGTTCAAGACATCAGTTGATGCATTGCAATCAAATATCGTAACTAAGTATTGTGTTTATTACAATGGTCTTGTCAAATGCTTCACATTATCTCATTGATAGCACAAAATGCTGCCAAGAATTCTAGATAAATTTCCCTTAGAAATCAGGACTGTCTCTTAGGTGCAGTTCTTTCGGCTGAATAGTTTGAAAAACTGAAATAATCCTCAAAGTTGGAAATTAACTCAGAATGAAATACATCTCCACCTTCACAAAAGGATATAAGAAAAACAAAGCAGACAAAATAATTCAAATTACACCTGTAGCCAAACAATAACGTTGCAAACAGATTACTCATAAAGGAGACCTGTTCATATATATTTATAAACTCAAATTTAAGTGTCCCACTTTTCTAAAAAAAAGATGCCTACTCTGTCTTGTAATGATTACTGAACAACAGATGCAATCATTCAAACAAATTTTTCCATTTTCAATCAAGTTGGCACCATCACAACTTGCAAAATTGCAAACTTATAAAATTGACTGAAAATGAACTGTTTAAAAGAGTAGGTTCACATGATCGCATCTTGAACAGATACCAATACACTAGTTTTCCATTAAATTAATTTTTTCCGTTAAATTCATTTTACCGACTTTTGTTGCACATAAGCTATAGTTATAAATGGCTGCTACTAGAATGATTTCTGCATAAAAGAACAGCACACAGCATTGCAAATAGCAATTTCAACTAAAAATCATTTACCGGTAAAAAAGATTATGCCAAGTGGTCTCTACACTTCTGTTGAATATTTTCCCTAGATGGGGCTCATTACTCTCAAAACATTCAATGCCTCAAATTAGTCTCAAATGACTGTTTAATGTCCTTTATGAACAAATCCCATACACCCTCAGAATGTAAAATGACAAATTATAACAGCACCCATACAAGTCCACACAGATTAAATCAAGGCTAAAATTTAGAAAAGAATAACTAGAGCTAGATAGACACTCACAAAAACTATTTCCAAACAAATAAAAGGCACATAAACACAGAGAAAAACATAGAAACTCAATTGGAAATAGATAAAATCAGCAATACTTATAAACACTACACAGATCAGAGTTTCATAATCTGTTTCAATGAAAATTCCATGAGGTTTTGCCCTTTTAAAAGACAGAAGACAGGTAAAGGCAATAAAAACTATAAAAACTAAACCGACTAATCATGGACCATTACTTTAATAGTTTAATCAGAAGCAGATAAAGTCAACATGTTCATCTCAATAAGATATGAGAAATATGACGATTTGGCCAAGACGATTTGGCCAAGACGAAAGAGATCTCTTTGGCCAAGACTAAGACAGGATGATCTTCAGATCTTTGTTGCTTTGATAAAATGGAAATTTGTAATATTGAGATCATCTTGCTAACCTCTAGACTTTAATCAATGACTATAATCAGCATAATGCAGGGAATTAATCAAAATACAAAGATGTCATTTTAGTCGAGAGCATCAAATGTCTCAAATTAGTCTCAAGCCGAGTTCAGACAAACTAAACCAAACAGCAACACAAAAACAACAATAATCGTCAGCTTGAGCAGAGACTGAAGCCAGTCAGTAGCTTGATACCATATAGACCGAGAGCTGAGCAAAGACGACAACCTATAAGTACCTGGTCAACCACTGGAGGAGTTGTCTTGAAATCGTCGGATGCGGCGGCCGGCGGTAAACTTTCAAAGCCTTGAGGACGTGATTTCTGCTTTGGAGAGCGAGAAGCCCTCGAATATGGGTCTAATGACCCTAGAAACACCATGCCAACAGTCAAAACAACTGCCAAACCATACAACAACGCAGGCATGATGGGATGAACAGCCAAATTGCTGAATGCAGGTGCTATGTAAAACACGGATACTATGTTAAAATATTTAGAGCAATGTTAACTGCAGAACTGAATTAGCTATTCAACAATTTGTTACCAAAGTTAGAGTAAAATATGATTACCTGTTAGAAAACTTGAACCTTCTGAAGCAGTTAGATGCACAATATTGTAACACATAGAACAATTATTCACAATGTTTGGAAGTTCTTTAGAAAGGTTCTATATTTAAAGAAAATAAAAGCAAATCTAATAAACTTTGAAGCAGGCTTTAAAATGAGATAGTTCACAAAATTAGTTACCATACAGATCTGGAGTTCCGATGCTTATCAGACAAGATTTCTGCACGACATCGATAATTGCTAATCCACATTCATTGCCAAATGCCAATCTAGAAAATAAAATGCACAAATCACTAATTCAACTTCAAATCTAAATTACTTCATTAAGACAATCATATGGAATCATAATTACTAGCCCAGTTAGCTACATTGGGAGCGTGCCGGCCGTGTGTTTGCACGGACCGTGTTCGACTCACGATGCCTGCGGCGTGCGGACACTCAAGAGATTTAAAAATCTCGGGCTAGCACATGGGGCATGTGTGGAGCAGTGGGATAGTAGCCGCCTTGCATCTGAAGGATCGCGGGTTTGATTCAGAACCGAGCCATCGCGTAAGGACCTTGAGCAGTTGCTCTTGGCGCTTCAAAACTCTGATACTCCATTGGGCTGTAGTCGGGACCGCCTATGAGTAGTAGGAGACTTGAAGGGGTCGTATATAAATGCGTAAATGAATAAATAAATAAATAATTAGTCCAATTTCAGTGATGCCTTTGGCTATACGTGTCTATATAATTATGGTCTTTCTTTGCTATGCTTTGTTATTGTAATTGACCATTAATAAAGCACTGTTCAGAAAATTCGATTGTGCTCCCAATACCAGCCAATGTAATCAGTGACAAACACATGCTGAACACTACGCATTTGCATACGTGACACTATTGAAACAATAAGGGGAGCCTATGCACCTCTGAGTAGTCCCACTTTAAGAGGTGCTATATAAATTCTCGAATGAATAAAATCCTCAAATGAATGCCCCAAATGCTGACACCTTCAGCAGCCCCACTGCCAACTTTCGCCTCTGTTCTCAGTCTCTACACTTCTTGCGTTCGTCGCGTGCACAATTGCACATTCTAGATTCCCTCGGGCTGTATAGTTATCCCATGAGAAGCGCTTTATAAATTTTCGGATATGGCTTGATTAAAGCGTAACAAGGTCAGGTTGCTTAATCTTTTGGGTGGGTTGTCATCCCTTGTTTATGATTTCTGAATGCCTTTCTTACTCCATTGGACTGTTGCATTGGAAGCGAACTGAGAGTGGCAATTTATAATCCTAAAATAGACACTTGAGATGATCTTCATATTTTTCTATAAAAAGCTGTATACACTTACAGTCCATATTTGGAATTGAAAGAGAGGCTGGTGATTTGAGGAGGGGGTTCATTGTCAATGCACGTCAGTAGACAGCACAGTACCGGTTGGTAGCCAGCCGACCATTTACGAGAACCAGACTTTACCTTTAAACAGGTCTGCGCCTCCTGAAAAAATGCTAACATCATGAAAATGAACAACTGTAACTCTAGATGGAAAACTCTAAAAAGAAATCCTTCTATTTCATGTTAAAAGCACATGCTAATCACAATACTATATGACAATATGTTTTCAAATATGGATAAAAGCATTTATTTTCAACAACCTATATTCAGGGACGTTCATCTTGTGGGGAATGAAGCAGAAATCAGAGGAAAGAAATTTTGTCAGAGGAAAAACATTTTTGTTAGTTTAATTATATTCATTAGAAAATATGTATATCGATCAATTTTTCAGACGAAAATTGGATGAATGACTAAAGAAACGCCATCAACTAAATTCAGGAGTTGTAGATCAATTTTTAAATGAACATTGCACGAATGGCTAAAATAGTGCGGGTTGCATCTGATTTTTTTCAGTTGGAGAATTTTTAGGGGAAATATTTATGACAATAGGGGCAATTCTTCATAGGCTTAGGGGGGATGGATGCCCCTGCCTATATCACAATTAAATATCTAGTTTATCAACAATGTTTTACAGCTTTAGTATCAAACTTAAATCAACATACAAATTCATTCATTCATTCATTCATTCATTTCGAAAATTTATATAGCGCCCCTTCAAGGAACCTACTCAGAGGCGCTCCCAGCCCAGCCACGGTTAAATAAATAAGATTTAAGCGACTTGAAGAATGTAGATAAGTTGGTCCGAGGGAACAGGCGCATATCTATAGGGAGCCCATTCCAGATCGAGGGACCAACCACAGAGAAATCAGCATTCATGATTCAGCACTTTGTAAGTACCTCACAAAGCCCATAGGATAATGCTGGCTATCAAACTGATTTACACCAGTGACATCTAAGCTTTCTCAAGATACCTGGTGCCAAGACTCAAGAGCCAATTTCAACAGAACATATATGCAAATGAACAATGTGCCAGTGGCTCTGCCCACAATTGGCACAAAAATTTAACATTAAATGTAGACAAAACAAGCCCGTTAGCTACATAGAGAGCGCGTCGGCCGTGTGTTTGCACGGACCGAGTTCGAGCCCGGTGCCTGCTGACACTCAGAGATTTAACATCTCGGGCTAGCACGGGGCATGGGTTTGATTCAGACCCGAGCCACCGTGTAAGGACCTTGAGCAAGTCCTTCACCTACAGTTGCTCGTGGTGCTTCGGCGTGAAAACTCCGACACTCCTTCGGGGTGTAGTCGGGACCGCCTCTAAGTAGTAGTGGACATGAAGGGGCGGTATAGAAATGCGTAAATAAATAAATAAATAGAAACATTACAAATTTGCAACATCAGCAGTCATGAACTACACAAACAAAAATGATTGGAATACCTTATCATTAGATCCCGGGGTTACTGTTCCTCGATCTTTGTCCATCTGCTTTGTTGTGCCACTGGAGAATTCCGGTTCTGGGGAGTCTGATCCATCACAAACTTCATAAATGATGCTCACCTCAATGCACTGTAATCACAAGAATCACAGCAGAGTTCAAGTTAGGACAAATATCTCAAATTTAAATGACTGACTTGTACATCGACAGTACATGAAAAAGAAAAATCAGAAAAATCTCATAATGTATACAAACTAAACATGTTAACATTTCCAGTAAGTAAGTTGGGCTAGGCATGTTTCTCTTTAATTTTACAGAAACCAAAAATCACAAAAACGACATCACAGAAAAATAATAAACATTGGAAAAAAGCATTAACAGGAAATGCTTAATCAGTTTTTCACAGTAAACCGCTATCTACAGCAGCACAGAGGGAAATTTTCTTATCAAGAACAATGACTTAAGTTAAACCATTTCATAACTTCTGGGGCCGTATACACCACGACATCGTATGTCTTAGTTGTCACTTTACTCTGTCAAGTATGCGACTATGAGATAATTTGGTATTCACCACGACATCTCAGGCCGCTAAGTAACGACTACTTCTGGTTGGCCTGTGAGGGTCGTGTAAGTCCATTAGAGAAGATCAACAATAGGGCAATCGATGCAACACGCTCACTTAGACGGACAGATAGACGGACAAGCACATCGATAAAGCCTACCTAGCGACCCCGGCAGCCGAGGGACTCTCGTTAGCTGCAGGTGTAATGGGCTGCTCCTCCCCTCCGCCTGACCCTTAGCCAGAGCGTAGCCAGGCTGCATATTAATGACCTGCGTATGCTCAAAATAATACAACCACGCCAATTTGGGGGAATCCCAGTGTCACGAACATTGCAAGTTGTCAACTAACTAACTAGTTGCCAGTCTTATAAGCACCCATCATGAATACCAACTGTAATAAACGACTAACAAGTCGCTACTTAGCCTTAGTTGGCGACTTGGCTACGATGTGATCGTGTATACCGCCCCTGAAGAGGAATGACAAATTAACTTTGGCCAAAGAACAAGATTTGTCCACAAAATATGTCATAGGAATGACCAATTAATTCAGAATACAATAATGGCATGTCATAAAAAGAACTGGACTCGTAAGTAATCAAAAGAAGCTACATCATTTGTGCACTCAGGGGCATCCATCCTGTGGGGGGGGAAATAAAGCAGAAATCTTCATAAAAATCATTTCAGGGAAAAAGAAATTTTTTCAGAGGAAAGACTTTTTTGTTAGTATATGTTCATTAGAAAATATGTAAATCGATTGATTTTTCGATTTTGCAGATGAAAATTGGATGATCAAATGATTAAAAAAGGTCATCAACTAAATTCAGGAGTTCTAGATCAATTTTTAATTGAAAATTTTACGAATGACTACAAAAGGTCAACAGAAAAATTTGCGAGTTGCATCTGATTTTTTCAGTCGGAGAATCTTTAGGGGAATTTTTAAAAAAATAGGGGAATGCTTCATAGGCTTAGGGGGATGGATGCCCCTGTGTGCACTGACAAAAGACAATAACAGCAGTCAGCTCCACAGTGTTGGACTAAATCTGTGAACCAACTGGTGGTCTTTGATCATATTAATTGTTAACGAGAGTTCCATAAAAGGAAAGATGTATGCACACATACACATCAACACATTCACATGCACATGTACATAAATATCAAGCAGACACACACTTTCCGCATGCTATGACATTGTAAATGTTAACTGAACTTTTATGCAATGATTATCTAACATGGCATGCACATACAAAGGCACATCGACTGTGTGAGTGTTTCCTTGGAAGTCAGTCAGAAGACAGACTGAAAGCAAATTTCTTAGAGTATTGGAGTCTCATGACATGCTTTGGACCTGGACCCTGCATCTGTCCCTTTCTTCTTCATCAACCGTCTTCTTCTTCTGATGTTCCACATGACAACAGCTGGATCTTATACACAAGATGGTCATCTGAAAAGCACGCTTGTCTGCGAATTCATGACCAGAACAGCAGATGTCGAAGTGTAATAACACTGAGCAAGTGCATTGAGCAGGGTCATTGCTACCGTCATAAGGACATGAAATGAACCTAACTACTCACATCTCCTGTAGTCCCAGCATAATATCGATAAAAGGTTATGGCCAGCAATGACATGAGAAAATCTAATAAAGTCAAAGGAGTTTGATTAAACAGTCCAAGTTATACATGCTTTGGACCTGGACCCTGGGAAAACAATGTCATTTGGAGTAACCTCACTTCTGGTGCATGGGATATCTCCCTTGCACATTTTATCTTACATGCAGGACCCTGCAGCTGGGAATGCCTTCGAGATTCATTAACACAAAGTCACCACGACAGTCGCCACGAGAGACGCTTCATAAACAAGGTCACATGCAAAAGAGACACTGATGAAAAATATACTGTAGTATGACATGTTAACAATTTTCATACGTCAAGTTACCAGCTTAGAAAGATACAATATAATTTCGTATAAAATAGAATGGTGCATTAGCTGGGAGCACTTAAATGAGTCAATGCTGTACAACAGTGTACATATTTCCAAAATCTTCTTCTGCTTACTTCATCTGCAGAAGCACTAGAATCTATGAAGTAAGTCTTTACATATATGCCATCCCTGAGCAAAGTGTTAGGAGAGTCACTAGTTAGCATCCACATTGGTAATATTCTGAAATAAATTATTTTAGGTGCCATGTTAGATAATTCTAAACAATAATACTCGATCGCGATGTACCGATGTCGAAATGTCGAGATGTCGAAATGTCGAGATGTCGAGATGTCGCGCTGATGCGGTGCATTTCTGCGCTAACG
>JAQFXW010005305.1:0-10483 GCA_034693945.1 Dendrobaena attemsi
TGAGAAATTTTTCAACTTAAATTACAGAGCGTTAGTTTGGACAGAGATCGCATCACCGCATCACCGCATCACCGCATACATCGCATACATCGCATACATCGAAAGATCCGGTATTATTATGATTAATCCTCTTCGATAAAGATATTAAGTTTTTGTCTGATTTGTTTCTTTGTTGTTCTGTTCATTTTCCAGAAAACGACTTTTATCGTGAACAACTTATAAGAGACCAAGATACCACGATCTAACAATTCTCTTCCGCCAGGGCCGGATTAACCACGATGCTCATTATGCTCAGAGCATGGGCCCCCCGTTGGCAGGGCCCCCCCCGACAAGTAGAACAACAAAAATGTATTACATGAAAATCAGCTTGTTTATAAAAGAGGTGTTAGTCTCGCTTTAAGTAAGACTTTTGCGTTGTTTAGAAATTACTATTTCTTAATGACATTCATGCATCAATCATGAGGGATAGGAACTAATAAATCACTTTTTGGCTCAATTTCTGTCTTGTAATACACAATATCTGCGCTGACTTTAATTAATCGCTCTGTTTTAGCTCCAAAAATTGAATTTTACATGGGACTATTTCACGACACCCCCACATCCCGTGTTTAGTTCGACATGAATCCTACCGAAAATTATGAGCATGGGGCCCCCCGAGTACAGTGAGCATGGGGCCCCTCGAGAGGTTAATCCGGCCCTGTGTTCCGCTCTTTATCTTCTTCCTTCTCTTCTTCCTCTTCCGCTTTTTGCAATCGTGACACATGAAGCTCTCTAAGCATCTAAAATGTAGGGCCTACAACTTGTATCTTATTTGGGGAGAGGTGGTATATTGATTGATTGATTTATTTATTGACATAATTATAGTTCTATAGTGGTGTGTACGTAGTTGGTGCCGTAGCGAATCGTTGAAACCCGAATCGTCGAAAGAAATCATATAGGCCTACCGCCGAATCACCGAGACTGTTTTGTAAACAAACCTTGTCTGGTTTTAATGACAGATCTAATCGACACTCTGAAATGCATCTGATTTTGGGTTCATATCAACTGATGTGGCGCTCCTAATTCTAGACAAATCTGATGCATGTTAAAGAACTGCTGTCGGCGAATCTGGCAATTTCGGAGTTTAGGGGCTTTCGGCAATTAGATACCTTGTAGTTCGGTGCTCTTTGTTTTCTTCTTCATCCTCCTCTTCCTCAGTTCGGCGTTGTTTCATCGAGAACAGCAATGACATTGATGTCCACGCGTACCTGCAGGTGTTGTCACAGTGTAGGCTATTATACATTTCCAAGGGACCATTGAAATGCCTAACAATTTGTAATTCTAATCGAACAGCTATGTATAGCCACTTCATAAAAGTGATTCCAGTATGTAGCTTTAGTATTTAGTATTTAGGTGGCTTTGTGTCGTAGATAAGACACAGGTAAGAAGAATAAACAATCTAGGATAGGGCAGGGTTTCGTATAGGAAGATTCGATGTTCATTCGCCAGATGGCGTAGTAAATGAGGGACTTCGGTGCATTAGTGATACCATAGTCGTGAATGCTTTGAGTAGTAGTGGATTATCGAATAGGCGCTACGAATAAATTAATAAACAAATAAGTTGCGTGTAAAGTCTCTTTTATAGTAAACACAGCGTAATCATTATGCACGGCGTTAATGATTACAGCCCTTGACGACTTGTTGTTGCAGTGATAAGATCGCCGCCTCTCGATGGCCTTGGTGGAAGATCTGTTTGCCGTTTGGCTGCTGGCGAAACCCGGCATCAGACGTCGCCAGTACGACACGGGTGGTAGCGGTCTCCGATGGGAGGATGCAGGAACCAAAGCACGGGAAGGTCATGAGGTCAGGTCTAGCGGAATGGACAGACCACGCTACACGAAGAACACATTCGTTTCGCGACAGAAGAAGACGGTCAAGATGACCAACTGCACCGCTGACCCATCACAGCAGAGAACAAAATGCGTAAGTAGGCCTATCAGTATATATGTGTGACAGTGTGACCAAAGGCGTAACTAGGAAACATTTAGGTAATTAGGGAGGCGGTTTTCCATTAGATGTTGTCGCAAATGTTCACAGATTTCATTAAAGCATAATAATTTCCATTTGTAGAAAAAGACAAAAAATCCGTCGAGGTGTTTGAGCCCGTGTAAATCTCCCTAAATATACCCATGGGGTGACTTGTTACGTGGAGATCAGCAGGGTCAGAACCTCTCCTCTGATGTAGTCTCATTGTCTATCAACCGGAAGCAAGTCCTTCCATCGGACCATTATCTCTGTCGTCTAATTGGTTGCACGTGTGCACTGCTGAACTCTGTTGTATTGTGAAAATTTACTTTAGTCATTTATTAATGTATTTATATAGCGCCTCTTCAAGTCTACCACCACTCAGAGGTGATCTCGACCACAGCCCGGAGGTGTGCCGGCGTTAACACACCAAGGCGCCTAAAATAATGGTGAGTGATTGCTCAAGGTTCCGGCGCAGCGACTTGGGCTTGACTCGAACCCGCGACGCTCCGGCCGCGAGACTTCAACTGTCCCGCTACACCAGCGGTTCCCAACCGATGGGTCGCGACCCCAACGGGGGTCAAATAACTATTTGCCAGGGGTCGCCTGGGACCTTCAGAAAAATAATTAATAAGGCTGTCAGTTTATAGTTTCATGATATTTAGTAGTTCTTATTATTACAGCCCTAGCTACTACTCTACAATGGCAAATTTTAGCCTACTCTCTGGTATAGTTAATTGATTCTATAGATGGCAGCAATTAACAATTTCATTTTATCTTCTGGGAGCAGTTAATCAAAACAATATCTGGCGGGCGCCAAAACTACTCTGTCAGCTACAGTAAACATATACGTAAGCATCTGTAATGATAGTTTGGCACCAGAATCTATAGAATGTGGTGAGAAATGACTATGCAACAACATATAGGCTTTGAATAGACAGCAAAAATGCGTTGAAGGGCAACAGGCCTAATATTAATTCAATAAATTTTACTATTGGGGTCGCCGCAACTTTGGGAATATCAACAACGGTCAGAGCACTAAAAAGGTTGGGAGCCGCTGCGCTACATCATCTACGCGTGATTATGTATAACGCTGCCAAGAGAAACTGGAAGAAAGAAAGCTAGAGGCTGCTCACTATATACATGTATTACGCCTATGTATAATACGTTTATTTTGTTTTATGGAAACAGTATACATGCTAAGGCATGAATTATAGTTTATTAATTTTTTTATGCATTACTTTGGTGGTTATGACGTTGACTCAGTTCAAATTTCAGTTAATTTATCGGGTGTGATATTGAAATTCAACGCAGCTCTCGCAGTCATAGGAATTTTGGTTTCAACTCAACATTTTTCTTCTGGAATTTGAAACGTCTGCTGAAGTCCATTAAATGGACATTTATATAGCGCCTCTTCAAGAAACTACTCAGAGGCGCTCGATATCGCTGACCTGATATTGATATCGCTGACCTGGGCTTGGAAGTTGGAATAATTCTGAATTATAATTACTGTGTGGCAAATCTGAATCACTGAATGGCGCTTCACACAATGTCCAATTACAGTTACCATTGCAAACTATTAAGGTAGCTTATCAGTAGCATCACGAATGGTAACTGCAAATTATGGAATTGGAAGTGTGCATGGTACCGTAATTATGGTGCTTTGCCATACACTACAATACAGCTTTACTTTGATATCGCCCTTCTTATAGAGTTCAAAAGTGCACACACGCCCTTCACCGCTTGACCAATTTTTGCACCGACGGCAACGGCCTCTGTTGTCATAAGTTGTCGTTAAACTGAGGGACACACACACGCCCTTATGGCGCACGCGCAGGAGTACTGCAGAGCAATAATAAGGCGAGTGAAGGACTTGCTGAAGGTCCTCGAGCAATGGCTAGAGGAAGATTCGAACCTGCGACTTTCCGGTCGCAAGGAAACGACCTTACCACTTCACCACCACGCCCTACATAGTAGTAGCATATAGTCAGACTGGCACGTGTACTGAACGACTCTGAAGCACTCGAAATCACCTGGCTAACTATGAAACCAGTTTTATATTCATGTCAGGTATCGGCCTACTAAAACTGTAGGCCTACGTGATGTTTTAGGATCCTATTTATATACATGTACCTTATTCAGAGCAAGGGAGGAAAAACAAGGGTGAGTGAGAGAAAGAGAGGGTACACACACAAAACAGAGAAAGTGGAAGTGTTTCTCGAAGTTTTCACTTCAGAGGTAATCCAGGACCCATAAAACCGATTATATGACCTCCACTTACTATAGGCTGCGCATCGAATGTCAAGTCTAGAGCATAATTATATGCAAATAGTTAAGCTCAGCAAATATATAGATAGTATATTTATGTATACCAGTCCCTTGTGTCAATGTATGTAGCCTATACAGGTATAAAATGAATCGCGTAGGTCTTTTCTCGGTCACTCCGTCTATTTCAAAAGACAGTACTGTTTTCAAAGTACTACTCATGCATGATTCGATATAAGTGTGGCTAGTAGCCTACGTTGGTAGATCAACTATTCACTGTTCACATAAAAATAAACATTTACTATTCCAGACAGGATTATAACAGAACAGAACTAGAACAATGAATTCACTGTTCCTGCAAAAAGTTTGACCGATTACTTTAAGGGGCCACAGTATTGCCTTCCATAAACACTATAACTACTATTATCAATACCTACAGAGTCAAAGTCATGGCACTGGATTTTAAAACAACTAATATCCAATTGGATTCTGGCTAAACAGTGTTTGATGAATCTAGACACTTTCAAATGCTAAATGAATAGGAAAATGGACGCGGGTGCACATGTATGGCAAATGTGTGTATTGATAGTTGCCGAAATACAATATATTATATATTATATTTGTGTAGGTGTATGTGTGTAGGTGTATGTGTATGTGTAAGTGTAATATGTAGGTGTATGCAGGGGCTTCTATCCCCCCCAAGCAGCCGGGCTCAAAACACTGACGACCTTCCATTTCCCCCTTAAAAATCTTCTTCTATCCCCGGACCAGTCTTTCCCCCCTATTTCTGAAAAGTATACATTATAAAATGTCCCCTCTGATTTCCACTGGGCGCAATTGCGCCCGCTTGGTATAGGGATAGAAGCCCCTGGGTGTATGTGTGTAGGTGTATGTGTGTAGGTGTATAGGTGTGCGTCTGTGTGTATGTTGGTGCATTTTAAACTCTTCGAATCGTTAGTAGTATTCGTTTATTATTAAAATGAGCAATAAACAGAATGACATATCGCATCTGTTTGTACAAGTTAAAAATAAGTAAATAAATTAGAGGTCGAACAAACAGGCATGCAAGCCAAGAAGCATTAAATTTAAAAAAAAGTTAGAGATCGGCAATAGTCATAATATTTAGCAGTTCATAACCGTTGCAGTCAAAACCGTGAAATGATCCGACAATATAACCTGTTGAGAGAGATCAGATCGCGATTGAGAATCGATTTCAATCGAGAACTGCTTTTGCGACACCCGGACCTCTGCAGCAGTGGACTGTTTTATGGACACCCCGGGCCTCTGCCTTGACAAGGCAATAAGTTGGTCTTTTTTCTATCGGGCCTATAAAGTGCTTCAAGTGAGCCGCGTGAAGATACTCGCCAACAGTTCGACCCACACAGGAGCCAAGAGTCACTTCGTATGGTCTGGTAGATTGAAATACAGTCCAGGGTTGGATAAGAAAGGCTATAAAGCGTTGCAGGTATAGAGTCCAACCGGTCGACGACATCTAATTGAAGGAGACTCGCATATTAATTATTATATATAGGTTATCATTGACGAAACAGTTGTTGAAAGTTAACCGAAATACAGGAGATATAGATCCACCCAAACCACCATGGTTTGGATGGAAAGACTGGAATTGTTGTCATGAGCCAATGCGCAGCAGATGGGACCGGAACAGCTAATTATTTATTTTATTTTATTTATTCACACATTTCTATACCGCCCCTTCAAGTCTCCTACTACTCAGAGGCGGTATTCAATTCCTGGACTGTAATTTAATGCAAAAACGGATAGAAAAGATTGTAGGCGCAACTGATATCGTCGGCTGAGCAATAGATGTGTAGAGGTCTACGTGTTGACCTGAATAACATGGCAATTGAATGAGTGCAGAAAAATTTAACCTTATAACGGAATGTAAGGTTATAACTAGAGGCAGAAAAATCCATCCTGGGTTTCGAAATTAAAAGAAATATGGAAGGAATTGCTAGCAATTTTTGATGGGGAGGAATTAGATAATATATGAGTTGCGGTAGGCCTACCAACGTGGTGGACCTGCAGCGAAGGAATGCGGAACAGTTACTGAGACGGGTATACAGCACTCGGCAATGGAACACTTCTCTCTGTAAAGCATGGCTGTAAACTCAACGTGTTCGTCCAACTGCGGTCTTCGCATGAATCGAATGACTCCGACTGGACCCACGTGTAGCCTACGACGAATCCAAACGACACAGGATCATCGAAACTAATCGGTGAGAATAAGAACGCGGCCGACTTGTGGCTAATTAGGCGAAATATTCCCGGGCTCGCGGCGCGCTCAACGGCTCCATAAGCGCTGAACAGATGCATAGCAGTCATTCCTTTAATCGCTTGGATAAATCGGACTACAGTTCGCCACTGTTCGCGGAACTTCACGCGATGCAAACTATGCAGGAGATGCGATTGTCAGTGAGTACGATCCGCTGTTTGAAGTCGAGAAGAGCTTAGAACTGTCTGCAGTTAATACTGAGAGGCCTCGGTGGATAGGCTTAACAGACGTGGAGTTGATAAACGGTCAGGGATTTTGGACTGGTTACTGCATGCGAAAGATTTTCTGGGGATACCTGCACGCGTGGAGAACTTTTTACCCATCTTTAACGAGGATTAATGCCTTTCTGTTCACCTCCGGTACACGAAAGTAGGAAATTTTTAAAGACAGATGTAGGCCTACTGGAAAGTTGTTGCGGTTAGCGACGGACATTTCTTTCAAAGGTAGACTATTGACAAGAGAGTATATAGCGGAGTTAGAAACATTTTGATAAGTCAGTTGTTCAGTAAGCAACGACACAGTACACGAAATTGGCAAAACAGATAGCTACAGACATAAGAGCAAAGGCGAGACCTTAGTTTTTTTAATCAGCTACTCAACATACTTTCAAACACATTGAAGCGCTTTTGATGGTTATTCCGGGTTTGCTATAAGCAAAATCAAAATCGGGAATCGACTGAGTTTTGTGCGTTGCCTGTACAGCTTATTTGATGAGTTAAAACTGTTGAAGCTTTCTGTAGAAACAAACGATCAACGTAATCTGAGAACACCTATTAGCGAATCGGTCTAAATCGGCGAATAAACCCGGATTTTAAGCATTAAGTTCCAATCCTGGACTCTTCTGACGGTTCCGGAAACTGGATGAAATTCCGAAGCGGACCGGAGGAGGGTTGTCGGAAGGGTGCGGATTCGTACTTTACCCTTCCAAACATCAGCCGGAGGCGCATGCAAAGGAGAAGCAGCTCGCTCGACTACATGCCTACCCTGATGCTTCCTGTCATCGGAGAGGGCAAACTCGCCCATTTCGAACCCTGCCCTTCTGACGTCAAAGATCGCGAAAGGTCATTCTGTGGGGTGAGACACGGCACTGCCACTCGGTTATCAGTAGGGTACTGTAAGGTACTGTATGGAGTATATTCTAAGGAATAACTATGATTATATTCCAATTTTATGAGACGTCGCTACAAAAGAAGTAAAAGAGAAAGTAAAGGAATAAGAAAACACGAAGTACAATCCCTTAATAAGATGGTTCTAAGTAGCAATTCTTTGTATTTAATTTATATTTAATTTTAGTTGGATTTTTCTGTAGCTCCTCTTCAAGTTCACTAGCACTCAGAAGCGCTCCCGACTACAGCCATGTGTATGTTCATTTCCTTAATTAAGATCGGCATATTAGTATGGCAGTGTACTAATCTTCCCTCTCTCGACTTACAATCACAGTGCAGGCCTATATAGGTCAGTGTATAGTTAGTATAGTAATTAGTCAATGTAGCACAGAGGGTGTAGTGGATGGAACTGAAATCTAGAACCAATTTGAGTTCGGACGGGGATTTGAATCCTGAGCTCTCGATTGAGAGTCTAGTAGGCGAACCACTACACCAATGAACAATGCTTGGCAAGCATCTAATACTGGTTAAGCATCAATCGATGTTGCTCCTGGTTCTAATAAGAGCTTAAACAATGAGAGTGCGAGTCGAGCCGTTTTATGAAGTATGATGACTATAGTCTTGACCAATGTCGCATCGTTTCACACGCGTTAATTGTATCAACCGATCGTCTGAATTTTGGACCCATGTAGGTCGAATGCGATAAGAAGCAACGATGCTTCAATCTTTCTGCTCATTTGATTAATTATTAATTGTTCGATTGATTAATGGTCCTGTGCTACTATAAGAGACGAAACGCTTGAACTCTACCTCGAACTCTGCGCACTAAGTTTCTTGAAGACTAAGGCCGAAGACAGGTTTTTAAAATGAAAAGTGAAAATGAAGAAGTTCGTGTTTAGTGTTAAAAGGTTGGAAAATACTAGTTTTGGGTGTTGAAAAACCCCAAAATTAAACAGGCCTGATGTTAAATTAATTGAATTGATAATGCAAACATTAGTGTGATTAGGTTCAAAATATGAGTACCGGTAATGACGAGAAGGGTATCAGCTTTTTTTAGGACACGCTTTTTACCCTCTTAACAACCGGGCTCAAAACTGCCGTCCCCTATTTCAAGCAAAATTTGATCTCCCCCTATTTGTGATATTCCACTTCATTTCAGGCAAAATGTGATACAAATTCAAAAAAGTCGATTCTTCCCTATTTTCCACTGGCGGCAAGAGCGCCCGCTTGGTATAGGGATGGAAGTACCTGAAGACGTGGTATAAACACCCCCTAAACAAAATACTGCCTGCGGCCTTGTTGAAGACCTACATGTATCTTAGACGATTAGGAATTTCAAACAGTCGTAGGCGTTGTCAGGAATTTCATTCAAAGATATTGTTCTGCTCGGAGAAAAGTGGCACGGAAACTGTTTAAAGATAGTTTATAATCGATGGCTTTTACAGTCATGTGCTAGCCCAAGATTTATGTCTCTGAGATGAGCCAGCATCGGGACTCGAACAGCGTTCCACAAAAGAACCGGCCTGCACGCTTACCGATGTAGCTAACAGTTATTAGGCTAGTGAAATATTTCTTGGGGTCTTTATGCCAGTAAACCTCCTTATATTAATTGTGATCCGGTCTTCACAAATCTTCGACCAGCAAACTTAAAAAAGTTGACGACCTCTTTTGAGAACATGGACATTTTCCCCAAATTATTCACATAATTATGTCTCAGAAATTGTTGACGTTTCAAAATTCAAATTTACCCCCAAATTTTTCCAAATAAAGTTTTCTCTTTCCTTCAGGGCCTACTCGCGCAATAACAGACACAGTAATCGCCGCGGTCCACAGGTTGAGAACCGCTGTTCGCATGTCGCATTCTCATTGCCTCTCATGTCTGTCTAGACGCTGTTAATTGTTCATATTGCTCTCTCCTGTCAATCACTCGTCAAGTGTCTGCACGCAAGGCGCAGATAAGTCTGCAGCTGTGGCTATATAGGACTTTGGATCCCCGAAAGAAGTTATTTATTACAATGGTATACGTGACAGCCGTGTAAAGAAAAGACAGCGATATGGTTATAAGCTCGACAATTAAATCGCATTCTAAGGCTATTTATATAATGACGTCAGCACGGTGACAATGACATGCGACCACTGATATTTTCATCCTAGGAGGGATTACTTATTATCGGTAGTTGTCTCAAAGTAATTGGTATGCACTGGGAGGTGCTTAATAATCGTCAAGTACAATACAATACAAGTCACGTCAAATCAAACATCTTTTATCACAACCAATACAACAAAATAAAAAAAATAAGCTAAGTGAGAACAGTGCAGTGCACAGGTTACAAAGAGAAGGATCAAAATAGATCAAAATCCCTCTACTAGAGAGTAGGGACACCCTCAATAGCAGAGATGAAACAAAAACGAAGCGATATGGTCCATAAATAATTGTGGACTTGGCATCAAGGAAGATAAAGCAAGACAGTTTAGAACGAAAGACATAAGAGTAAAATGCACAAAGTAACAATTCGACTAAGCACATTACATAAGCCTATATAATACAAGTCCAATGCATTAACCAACAGCAGCAAAGTAGGCCTAAACGAACGCTGTTCAAACATAGGGGCCGAACGCTGCTGGGATGGGGCCTGGAACAAAGAAGCAGAAGTAATAATTATTAACTTCAATCGACTTCTCAGAGAGACTATTCTAAACAATAATACAGGATCTTTCGATGTCGCGATGTCGCGATGATGCGATGTATGCGATGATGCGATGTTTGTCTGTGCGCTAACGCTCTGTAATTTAAATTTAAAAATTTCTCTCCTGC
>JAQFXW010005306.1:0-10482 GCA_034693945.1 Dendrobaena attemsi
CCAATAAATAGTAACCAATAAAGGGTTATGGGGATCTTTCAAATTGGTTATCACTAACCTTTTGGATTAGGAGTCTTTTCCCTCGTATACCGAGACTAAGAGAATGCAGTCGCTAACGCTTCACGCCTATGGCTGTGTTAGCCGTCAGGACCAACCTAAATGACTGTTGTTCTCTTCCTCTTTACAGTTGTGCTGGATAAACTGCGATTTTCATGCTGTGTTGCATTTTCAAATATGAATTTATAGTCCTATATTTGTTTTATTTGTCTTCAGGAGCAACAAGAGGAGCTGGCGCGCATGGCAGCCGGTCAAACGAAGAAGTCTTTGTCGGGCAGCTGGACTTTCGGTCTGACGGGCCTACGACGGAGCTAGCGGATTTTATTAAGAGATAGCTGAGCTGTACATCTTACGGTGTCCCAAGATTCCTTGATGCGGTGGACTATGTGTACTTTTCTCAGCGACGATGCAATTATGAGAGTGTTTGCAATTTGAAAAAATGTTGATCTGAAAGTTTTTCGCAGCATCTAGGGATTTCTGGGCAAGAGAATGGTTGAATCGTGTGGCTGACTGAGCAGGTTTTCTGTGCAATGAACTGGGAAAGATGAATAAACAACGTTGGCTTGCAGTGTAACGAACAATAACTGGATGTTGAGCAAGGCAATTTGTGAGTTTGGTTCCCTACATGTGTGTATTGTAATCGTGTTTGTTAACATTCAAACTGTAACAATGCAGTATGATTACAAATATGGCGTGAACGAACAATCACAAGTTATTTGCAGAAGTTTAACTAATTTTGGCAGCAACGCAAGGTGCCCGCTCATTTTTATTTTACTAACGTATTCCCTATTGAGGGAAGAAGACCGCGTCGACCTCTGTGAAAGGCTGCGGGGATCAAACTGCGATCTCATACTCTGTGCCAGCGTGTCATCCATTACCCTTACCCATCCACAATTATATTGCTGGCTCTTGTCTCTACTTGTATGCTGTAGCGATTACAAAGCTTCTAATTTTTTACAAATAAATTTTGCTTTTGCGTGTTCAAAGTTGGCCAGAAACAGACCCAGTTTTGGGTGATTTTCAAAATATTCCTCTAATCATAGTTCATTGAGACAGTGAATATTGGATACGTTTTAAAGTAAGCTTTTCTGCTGATATGGCTGCCTCTGCTTGATTTTTTGGAGGTGGGCTATATTATAGGGGCTATGTAAAATATTCGGATCCATGCATATATTTTCCTCTCCAACCTGGTTATCGCGAATTCTTGTTTCCTCTGCTCTGTGGCTAATTTTACTACATTGCACATTTGCCATAGTTAATTGAGAAACAATTATTACCAGACTAAGCAAGTTTAAATAAATTACTGCTAAGCTTATGGCTTTTGCTAATGCATGATTACTGTGACCTGCAGAAGTTATTCATCGTTACCAAGAGTAATATAGTTCCACTGTCACTCCAAGGCAACTACTCAGAAGTGCTCGAGACTCCAGCACGCTAAAAGTGGACAGTTTTGAGGTATGTGTAAGAAGTATCAGAATGAACCTTGGTGAAAAAAATGCGCGAGTCTTGGGGCTATCTTGATTACATGAGATTAACAAATTTGTCAAGCCTACCAGTGCCATAGCCAAATTTTTACAGCACAATATGTCTTAACAGAGCAAATTAAAAGAATCCGTGACTTCTGTATTGAACACTTATTCAAGACAATTCAGATGTGGCGAAGTTTGATTAGATAGAATGGCGGATGAACGCGGGAGTTTAGAAATTGGTCTGAGGTGTTTTGGAGCCGGTTTTAATTCTTTATACAGATTAGGAAGGATACGACCTGAAATTCAGAGTTCAAATATCTCCAGAGAAAGATTAAACGAAAAGCGAAACTGGTAAAAAAAAACTAGATAAAAGTGGCCAAAAGAACACTGTGATGATTTACTTGCTGGCTATAGTTTGACTGATTGGACGACGCCATTCCTGCATGAGTACATGACGTAAACGTAAAGAATGTATGATGAAAAACAGGGCGAAAGAAAACACAAGAAGATTTGAAGCACAGATAAACAAAGGCTTCTATTGACAAGAGTCGACGTGAGAAAAGGTCTATCGTATATGATTGTATAGGCCATATTTTACTGTGTACACGATTACATATAATATTATAGGCAAATCTGAAGCAGCTATACACGAAACTACAGAATTTAATCAATCCAGCAAAGAAGTCATAATTTATGTATTCATGCCAAATCATTCGTTTTTAAGGTTCGTTGTTTCTTGTTTGCTTTTCTATCTGCTTTTCTCTGTCTCTGTCTGTCCATCTGTCTATCTGTATTTTTGTCTGTCTGTCTGTCCGTCCTTCTATCTGTCTGTCACTCTGTCTCTGTCTGTCTGTCTCTCTCAGTATCTCTGCCCGTCAGTGTCTAACAGTGTAATGTGTCAAGCTTTTGTTTAATTTTAATTTTATGTCATTCCAGTTCCTTGGCTTCAGCCTTTCTCTCAAGCTCCAAGCATGCCCTGCCTGTTACTTTTTGCAGCTGCAGTGTGCACATCTATCTGTTCCTGCTTGTATGTTTATTTATTTGTTTGTTTGTTTGCTTGTTTGTTTGTATTTCTCATTCCTTTTTCTAATATTATATATGTCGCTGTCACTCAGTGCGTGAACGTAAAACGCGACAGTAACACTTACAACAGACGAAAAGGAAGACACTGAACAGCATGAGTAATGGAACAGACAGACAGATGGACGGACAGACACACAGACTAATAGGCATATGTAAAGGCAAATGGAAGACAAATATAAAAACAATTTTAAACAGACTAACAGAATAAGAGGGATCGAATAAACGTATCGATACGAAGAAAAAGAGAGAAAACAAATTTGAGCAGATATGCACACAGGAACTGTGAGGCACACTGAGACTGGCAGTCAGACAAACAGACATACATACACAGACAGTCAATCAGACAAGGTCTTGTTTAAAAAAAAGGAGTATACGGCGAGGAGTTGATACCTGATAAGTGGTTGTGCAAAGACCTGCAGCGCCCCTCAGAGTGGAGAAGGCGGCAGATTGCAATTTCCGTTAGCCAAGCTCCTCTGCCCTCAAGCAACAGCTAGGACCCTACTGGTATATACAAGGTGGGTCAAAAAATGACCACCTACGTTTTTGCCAATTTTTCCGTAAAAAGTGGGAATTTTACATAGAATTTTGAAATGCAATTCATATTTACAGTCAAATTTGACCAAAATATTTCAAACAGAGTAAAAGTTATTCAACTTTTAGTGACGTTACCCACTGTTGTTCTGATATCTCGAAAACGTTTAACATCATTTTGCTAATAATTTCACCAAAAGTACAAATCTTTTAATGAAATTCTACATGCTGAAAGGTAATTCATGTTTATGTATAGCGACCAAATATCATAAAATATTTCAAATGCAAGAAACTGCAACCGCTTTTCGTGTTACGTTTGATTAGTTACGATTTTTGAATCATCAGAAAATAGCAGGTGGACTCGTAAAATTGGGGTAATTTTTGGTCTACCCTGTATATACCAGCTCAAACGCCCTCCTGCAGTTAAGTCAGGAAGAATTCTCTTCGTTCTCCTGTCAAATGCTCAAGACATACTGAGTTACTGACATATATTGCATGCTCTCGATCTCATATGGGACCTGCTTATGTGCTTATAAACAATGTACTGCATCATGTTTACATTGATTGATGCGTGCAGATTATTATATATCAGTAAGCTACCGTATACATAATTGAGATTATTGATGGCTCTCGCTTGGTAGGTTGAGGGTTTATCGGATTCTTACAAAATCCTATGTTTACATTGCTTTAATATATATAATGTTTATGTAATTATATAATATATACAATGCACAATTGTACATACATCACCCTATATTGGAACAAAAGTAAGATGATGGATGTAGGCCCTCTATTCATAAATCTCATAAGGGATCTTGTAAATATGCATGTTTCTACCATTTATCACTGAAGTATAACGAATGCATAGAAAGATAGTCTGACGGTGCAATATAAACATCTAAATGAATAATAGGCTATGTTTATGTATTCGTTTTTCAATGTACAGATTACTCACTTGTATATCACCGATCTTTTTATTACATCAAGAGCATATACTGTGGTCCAGAGGCGAATTTAGGGAGGGGTTTACGGGTTCAAACCCCTCTCGAAAGTAATTTTGCTATGTATTCTTTTTCTATAAATTTAATTCCAATACAAAATTACAGTTTTAAGGGGCGAAAATCAAGAAATTTACGTGAATGACTAAAAACGGTTATCAAACATTTTTTTTAGTGTAGCCTTAATGGAAGAAAAAAATTTAAAATATGGCGAATGACTAAAAACAGGTCATAAACATATTTTGGCGGAACCTCCCCAAGTAGATTTCTGGCTACGCCCTTGTTATGGTTTAATTTAACTACCATTAAGACTCTCATCTATTCAACATCTCACTTATTAACATCTTTTATAGCAAAAAAAGACTGAGTCGAAAAGAAGGAAGGTTACCGTAAGCGAACTGGAATCTTGAACTCTTTATTCTCTTACAGAGACGTAATATATAACATAACCAAATATGAATGTTGCAATACTATAATTTCTATTCCTATGTAGGCCATATGCATGTATCACAAGCGTAGAAATTGTTTTGGTTTTTCAGAAACCTTGTAGACATTAGTTCTGTTGTTTATTAGCGGAAGTTTCGTTGATACGAGCGATGAATGGATGTGATGAACAACACAAGAAAGCCGTTCGTTACAAGATCGTCATTGCTGCCGCAGAATACGATCTACGGCTCTCTCAGTATCTCTGTCTCTCTGTCTGTGTCTCTCTGTCTGTGTTTGTCTATCTGTCTGTCTCTGTCGTCTGTCTGGCTGTCTCTCTCTGTTCACTACCAGATGCGTCATTGGTTCTAGAAACTGATGTGTGTAACATCGATTCATCTATTGGCCTACTTACTATCTAGTGATGCATTGTTTGCTGTCGCTCCAGTCAATCGTTCATCTTGTGCCGGAGTTTCCGCTCATTAGCCCAATAACTTAGTCTTGAAAATGGTTCATACATTTCTACGTAGCGCATGTGTCTAACTGGGTTGCGACGACTTACCTTACAAAATGGATTCTATATTGGAGTGTAAAGACAAATGACGTCACCGGGTAAGTGGATCACTGCCACATGATGTCAGAGAGAATAATTAGAATGCTGAATCTTAACAACTGAATGTTACGCCAAAGTGCGGATATAGACCTATGAAGTTGGTCAAGTTGGCTAAAGAATAACATACATTACTTAGTTACTTGGGTTCGGTATAAATATTGAAATGGCGAGTATGATTATGATTAAGATCTCGATGGGGCAGAGGACTTATGTAGCGCAGTCTGTCATTCTTATCTGTGCACGTGCTGCACATGGATGATGTGCCTGTTCTAGAGATCAGACGCTATCAGTGCAGACACCAGATGTTTGTTGTTATGGTCGACTTGTGTTGAAGATTACAGCTTCAGATCTTGGTTTACGTTCGTCTTGAGTTTCGTAAACTAACAGTGAAGTTGCACATGTAACATAAACTTTGGCGGCACAATAAGGCCCGAAACAAACCTGTAGCCGTGGAATAAGCCACCGTTGGAATAAAACGTCTCTTGCTTTTGAAATCCTTTCGTTCCTCAGAGAGGGCATTGCTCCTGGTTCCTTATGCCCGAACTGCTACCATGCAGTGTCGGGCATTCTCCGTGATGGACCCGGTGGTCTGGAACGGCCACCCTCTGGAGCTGCGTCTGCACACTTGTAGTCTACCTCATCGGAAAACTTTTTATGGTAATCTCAAAACAGTACTCTTTGGCCGTGCAAGAGTCTGGAGCGCCTCTGAGTAGTCCCTTGAAGAGGCGCTATATAAATTTCCAAAATGAATTAATGAATGAATTATGTTGCTGATATTCTCAACGTTTGAAAGAGGAAGGCCTGTAGCTTTCGTCATCTGAAATGTGACATTGCAATAAAAACTAACCTTTGTGGCTAGTAAACATTACAAACATTACGTTGTTCATCTTGAATTATATGTTAACCGAAAGATATTTAACTAAATTGACCTACTTCAAGGAAAAAGGCAAAACTGCATTAATTATAACACACAATTTTGACAGCATTAGATGAAGACTATCTTATTTAGTGTATTTTAATAATAAAACGACTTCTATAGCGCCGTAACTCAGCCGAGACCGAAGAACAGAGCGCTCTACAGTTTGCATAATACAGTCGAAGTTTCTACTATTTTGGCGTCTACGCTGCGAATTATTAATTTAAGAGTAGATTATAATCTAATAACATTAGTAATTTAAGAGTAGAATTTCGTCCGCCAAACTATTCACATTGGGTAAAATTCCAAGGTATATACACAAGCAAGCAGAGTTATGGAACTTACGGTAATGAGAATTCATATAAGCCTAATTATATTGGAGCAGCAGGACTAATCAAACAACTCAAATACAACACGGTGAACGGCATGCCCTATTTTCTGTTGAGTGTTGACTAGATCAATCTTCTGTATCTAGAACATGCACCACATTCATCCAAACAGCGTACCAATTACCAATTACCAAGTATACATAAACGTGCGTTAACTTAAACCGGAACCGGAAATGGCTGCAAGTGATTTAGCCGGAAGCAGAGACGCCTTGCTCCTACCTGAACGGCAGCACGCACGGATTCTTCAGCTGAGGTTTATAGGCTGCGCTGGAGAGTGTAGTATGTACGTCACGCGAAGAATACCTTCCGACGTAGCGTCTTGATGTGCATCAGGTGAGGGCGGCTGAGGATGTTATGACCCTTTCTCCCTCCTCTGCAGCTGTATAGGGTTCCTAGGGGGTGATCAGCTTACTCGTTGGTCTTATTCATCGCACAGACTGTTTGATTTCTGATCCGCTGTCTATGATAATTTGTCTGAGGTAATGTCTTCGATTCGCTCTCGTGTATGATGGCTCCACCTACGAACGAGAAGGGATCCTCCACCAATCGGTGGAAGGATGGACGCCGACGGCTGCTGCGGCTGAATGCTGATGAAGAGGGAGGCAGAGAGGGATGGAGGGATGGAGAGAACGTGCTCACGGCGCGTGGTTACGTTGGCAGTCGGATGCTGCAGAGCATATTGTGTCTGCGATGGCTCAAGACGATGAAGATGAGGGGCAGACTGTCACGAACAGGCAAACAGGTAGGAAGAGACGGAGACCAGGGAGAGGGGCAGAGACAGACAGACGGATAGATAGATAGATAAAACAAGAGTGAGAAAGACAGAGAGAGACAGAGAGAGGGAGATAGAGGGAGAGCGAGAGTGACAGATAGAGAAGAGAGAGACAGACAGAGAGACAGAGAGACAGAGAGACAGAGAGACAGAGAGGGAGAGCGAGAGTGACAGAGAGAGAAAAAAGACAGAAAGCGAGAGTGAGAGAGACAGAGAAAAAGATAGATAGAGAGAGGGAGACACAGAGGAAGAAATGAAGAGAGGGAAATAGGTTGAAAAGATATGGAATGATAGTAAGAGAGATATGGAGCGAGATTTAGAGTAACAGATGGCTACAGAGAAAGGGAGTAGTAGAAATAAATGGGGTTATAGAGATCATGTGAGAAACAGACAGGAAGAATAACAGAGAAAGAGAGAGGGACAGAAACAGAGAGGGGGAAAGCAAGACAAAGATAGAAACATAGACAGGGACAGGGAGAAATAGAGACAGACACAGATAGGGTGACAGATCAATAACATGGCTCACAGAGAGACAGAAAGAGACAGATTCGAAGTGAAAACGAAATGTTAAAGGTCAACAACACAGATAGACAGACAGAGATGAGAACACAGACGAAGAGAGAAGCAACACAGAAAATGTGAGTACTGAAATGATGTGCAAATAGACAGACAGATAGGCAAACAGAAGAACGAAGTGAGGAAGCTGCAGGCAAAGGGAGATGAAGGACAGTCTGATAGACAATCATACAGACATACAGCGGGACAGACAGACACATAAACACAGATTAACAGCGACAAAAGAAGAGACCGAGTGTCCTCAAAACATCCCGACAGGTGGACACTGGATACTTAATTTAAAAAAAGTCTAATAGACAGACACACGACTCACAAACATGCATACATATAGAGTCTACAAACAGAAATACAAACAGACAAACAAACAGACAGAAAAACACATAGAGAGACACAGATTTAAGCACATAGAGGTACACAGACAGACAAACACACAGACAGAGATGTAATGAGTGTGTACTTTGTGATTCAAAATATTGGATCTTCGATTTCGTTGATTGAAACTCCCGCTGATCACTTATCATTGGAACTGCTTTCTTTCGTTTGTTTTGTTTGCAATAGCGCCAGATAAATAGGAGCAATCGATATCAGATTACGTGGAGAGACGAAGGATTGAGACGAATCAGTAATCAACGAAGAAGTCTTAGAATATTATTATTATTATTATGCCGTAATTATAATATAATTCATGCACTCGCACAAAAAAATGGGAGTAGTCTCCTTGGAAAAACAGGGACGGTGGGATAGTCCTATGGCAACTGTAAGGTGCAGAGACGGATGGGAAATATTGCAGACCGGACAGCATGGATCAAACAGAAATGGATCTGCGGCGCTTACACGTAAGGATGCTGAGTGAGATTATCTGATTAAGCATGACGTAGGAACACATGACTCAGGTTGCAAGATCTACCTCACTACAATATGGATTGGAAGAATGGAGGACGAGAGAAGAACTGGAGGAATTGGATGAGTAGATGAATGGATGGATGGATGGATGGTTTGGCAGATGGATTTTTGGATGAATAGATGGATGAATGGATGGATAGATATGGATGAATGGATGGATGGATAGATATGGAACATGTTATATCACCTGTTTCACAGATGCATCATAAGGATAATTTATCCTTGGGATATGTTAATTGCAGGAGTTTATTTTCTAAATTGTCTGACATTCACTTACTAATTGCACAGACAAATGCAACTGTTGAAGCTGTTACTGAGACTTGGTTGGATCCCGATCTTGCATCCAGTGTAAATTTTCAGGCTCTAGGTTTGTTACAAGATGTAGAGTGGGTTCCAAGGGAGGGGGTGTAGGATTTTTTGTAAAAGACAATGTCTCCTATATATGAGGAAATTGTGGCTGGATGGAACACAATACTTTCAAAACTTTAATGATAGTTTATAAAACTAAAGCATGACAAGAAAAATACAGAATAGTTGGTGTTGTGGTGATCCTGTTGATTGCATGCTGTCTAAGTTAAATGGTTCGAATGGAAATTTACTGTTAGCTGAGGACTTCAACATTTATCTTCTTAAAACGGGAACGCATTCGTCCACCCGCAAATTTTTTAAACATTATGACCTCATAAAAAAAACTGGTGCTTACAATACGTCGGCCAACCCGAATCACTCAACACTCAGCTAGTCTTTGTGACACTGTTTTGTGAACTTTCTACATTTATCTGGTTGCCAAGTTTCTTCTGCTAAATGCTTTATCTGAGCACCTGCCAGTCAAGCTTTGCAAGACTTTGGACTTTGCTAGTAGAAAGCATGTTAATAACGATGTCATAGCACGGTTGCAAGAGTCACTGACCAGCGCCAATTGGACAGATGTATGTATGTATGTATGTATGTATGTATGTGTGTATTTCTACACTGCCTCTCATAGTCCACTACTATTCAGAGGCGGTCCCGACTATAACCCGAGGGTGTGTCGGAGTTTTACACGCCGAAACGCTTCAGTAATTGTGAGTGAAGTACGTGCTAAAGGTCCTTACGTGGTTGGTGAGATTCGAACCCACAACCTTTCGGTTGCGAGGCGGCGATCTTCACCACTACACTACCGCGTCCCATAATGATGTAACGGGAGTCTGTAAAAACAATGATCGTTCGATAAGGCATTCTCCTCCACTGCTCTAATCAAAAGAGAAAACATCAAAATTGAAGCAACCATGGATGACGAGTTCTCTCCTTATATCATACAATAAGAAATCTCGTTTATATTATAAATATCTAAATGATCTGCAAATGGCTGTAGAATATTTAAAAGGGCTATAGGCTATATACACTAGCGCTCAATAGTTTAAAGGTGTCGAATAATAAGTATTTCAATGTGATATCAATTTGACGCCCAATTATTATCTGCTACAAAATTCTTCTGAGATAATCGGTACTTTACATTATCAAGTAGAAAATATTGGGAAAACTATTTCTATACAATCGCAAATAACATATAAAGTTTTGACCAATATATTAAATATGCATAATTATTATTATGAAGACATATTCTGACTGATATCGTTACGATATATTCATTAGGACACAATTCATAACAGGAAACATTGTCACATTTCTTTCGTCTTTCGTCTCCTCCGTCATTTCCCCCTGACGATGAGGCCCCTACGAATTTCATCCAGACTTCTCTGTTCCTGATTG
>JAQFXW010005307.1:0-10482 GCA_034693945.1 Dendrobaena attemsi
ATAGATAAGATTATTGGTCAAATGAGTCAGGTAGGCTCTCCCTCACGCAGCCATCCGTCAATGCTTACATGGCAGCGTAGGTGGCGTATACGGGAGGAATTTTAACTACGAGTTAACTCGTAGGTGGCGGTCAATCTGTTAAGTCATTCTTTACGCAAAGAGAAAGCCACAAAATGTCCCGATGATCTGCAAACTGACCTGTTTTTAACAGTGTCCAAAAGCAGGCCAGCAACATCACAGATTTCTGGGGCCATTTCACACACCCAGTGTGACTCCTGCTGCTTCTCACAGTCCTTAAATCCTCTCAAGATCGCCGACTTCAACAAGTCAAATATCTGAAACGAAGACTCATTAAATGTTCAGGCTGGAGAGGTCAATCTGACACAAAATAAGTCAGAAACTTGAAGGTAGACTATAAATTTGTTTATCAAGCTGAAACAGATAAGTTTCAAGTTGATACATTCAGAACAGTTACTTCCTCACTGTAAACTAGCCAACAAATCAGCGCAATCAAAAGTTCATTTGGAGATTTCTCTACAGTGCCTATCCAAGTACACTACTACTCAGAGGCACTCTTGACTACAGCACTGATGTTTAGTCAGAGTTAACACTCACGAAGTGCCTCATTTATTATGCCATCTGGCTAATGAAAATTGAGTCTGACTAGAGAACTTCATCTACACCATCACGCCCCACGAGATATCTATATAATATGATTGGTTATGGTAATTTAATTATGACAGAGCTAGATAACTCTTCATGCAGTGAGTTAATGACCTGTTCCTCGAAGCTGTGAATCCTGCCAATTGAAAGAGCTAGAGCAACGTTGAACGGCGCCAGAACCTTCTTCAGGGAGAACAGTTGATTTGACTGTTTTATCATCAAACAAAACACAGCCTTTAATGAAACTGCAATTACCAAATGTGTCCTATCAAAATTACAATATAACATAGAATTTTTAACAACAAATTTTGCTTACTGTCTACTATTTTAAAAACTCCTTTATATACATCAACTCTAGCAATCATATCAGAACATCACATTTAACAAGATATATCAGTACTTAGCAATTTAACAATCAGTTCTGACTTACATACGGCAATTTTTAAAAACTTCATATGTGCATTAGCTGTAGCTAACATATCAGAACACCACATCTCACAAGACTCGTATCATGTATTTTAATACACATCATTACACAGCAATACACGCATCACAAATTTTAACAACAGACACGTTGCAAATATCATGGAAATGCTCAAAACAATTACAGGCTCACAGATTCCCGTTAAAATGCAGCATCATAGATCACAAACAGCTTATCAGACAATACAAAGAAAACAACACCATGTATTAATAATAAACTAAGGAGAAAGCCATACTATTATGACTGTATTTGTCAAACGCATTTCTCTATCAATATTTTCTCTTATCTGCCAATATAAATTAGTACTGGAACCGTCCTTGCTAGACTGGAACGTTGCTCACCTTGAAGCACTTAATGAATTCGCGTCCGAGGTCTTGGTCTTGTTTGATGGCGAATGTTATGTGCAGAATGGCTGTTCCTTCAATGTGATGCAGCTGTTCGCTGGGAACCAACTCAGCCACAGCTTCATTGCTGATCACAGTAACAGCAAAAACAAGGTAAAGAATAGAATGCTATACTACAACAATATGTAGCATCTCTGCAAGACAGATAATATGTAGCATCTCTGCAAGACAGATAACATGAGAATAACAAATAGCAGCAAAATGATGTAATATATCACCTTGTGCTGTCAGTTCTTTGAACTCTAGCCTTGTCATGGTGATCCTTCTCCATTTCTTTCTTTCTGATGTCACGTCCCTTATTTCTGCCAATTTCATTCTAGTTGTTTCGTGTATCTCATCCATCTATCTATTTTTTTCTTTGGTCACCCTTGTTTTCTCCTTCCCTCTCCACAAGCCAACATCATTTCATTTTCCAATCCATGCAGCTTTTCCTATCGCCACCCTTCGATCTATTTCCATATCGCAATTTCCCTCTCTCTCTCTCTCTACTACTGATCCAAAGAACGTCGTTGTGGCATACAGATAATAATTATTATAATACTAATGTAGAATCAGTTAAAAGTAATTAAGGATGTGACACAAATACCTCTGTTCCTGCAGCTGGCGTTTCTGCTCTACATCCTTCTCCACGAAAAACGATATCACACCATCCAGCACCAGTTTCTTGTGACCCTAGAATTGCAAATGGCTTCAGACATTTAATACCATTTACTCTACCTGGTTCAATAAAAAAAAAGACTACTTGTTCCTATCAATGCACTGAGAATTCATAAAAGACGCAAGAAACAATGCATGGAACATATTATACTGAACATATTAAAATATAACAAGTAAAGGCACAAATAATTTCTTATTTTGAACAAATGTTTTTCTAAATTTTTATACTAAATGTGAAACACAACAGTGGACATAAATCACAGTAAACAGTTAAAACTAAAATAAAGTTAGAAATTTAAAAAAATGGCAAGCTTCATATGACAAAGGTGAATCCAAAATCACTGGTTTTATAGCTACAGGCTTTAGCCACAGTGTATCCGAGCGTGCTGTAGTTAAGGGCAAAATAAAATCATGTACAAAATATTTTTCAAACAAATTATATGCCGACAGGTCTACCTACCCAGTTTTGAAACATATGTTACCGGAAACACACATTTCTGGCCTAACTACGCCATTTTTTTACAAAGGTTCCTCACAGCCAAACTAACAAACGCAGGCCTTTCAAAAAAGTTTTAAAAGTATTAACCACAAATCTATAGTGTAGAAATAGTTACCTTAGTAGAGAGGAGCAAAAGTTGGTAGATAATTGGTGGCAATTCTTGCAGATCAACATCAGTCAACATGCGAAGGATCTTATTCACAACAAAACCAAGTTCATCGGATGACATCGAGACATCTTTAAACATGGCTGCCAGATGAATTACAGCGTTAGTGTCCCACCTACAACAGTCATGTCAATTGACAAAATAGTACTTTTCACTGACAGCAGTAAGCTACCGCTCTTTTACGGGATTACTGTCCCACCAACAAACCATGTTAAATGACAAAATAGTTAGTAGGACCATTCAGTAGTTATGCTGACAGTAAGCAGTAAGCTATCATTCTTGTAGTTGTTGCTCCCTTTGCATTCATTTTCATCACCCTGATCTAGAATGCTGCAGGGTCACTGGTCTCTGCAGGCCCCTATCTCTGGAATGTGCTACATCCCTCCACTCACCCCTCATTCTTATATGGCTCTTTCTCATCTTCATTTACAATTGGAATGTGTCTTAACAGATAACCCTAAAAGACATGCTATATAAATGCTTAGATATGATCATCAAACCGTGAAGGGTTTCATAACAAATCGCAGGAAGTGGCTTGAGAGAAAAAACTTTAATCTGGAACTTATTATTAAAGGCCCTGCTTACTCAAGACTCTACAAAGATATTCAACAATAAAATGACTTTTCGACAAGCCCTATCATTTTGGTGCAAGCAATGAAAATATGTAAATACGGAAACAGTCAATATGACATCAAGCACCACCAACTGAGAAAAAAATTGTAAAGCAAAGATAAATAAAAAAAATAGTTAATTTATTATGATGCAATCATGGATATATTAAAAAACAACAGAAGTGTAATTATCTAACCGTCCAGAGCAGAGACTGTTGAGAATGTGGCTTTTGTAATCAGTTCCCTTCATCTCACTCTCTCCAACAGTCACAACTTCTTGCAACTCCAACACCGAAATGATCTTTGGAAATAACTCAAGGCATCTGAAATCAAATAGAAATGCCAGCTGCAGGACCAGAGGCATTTGTGGCACATCATGAATAACTTTGAACCAATTCAACGTTGTTATACAAAGTGAGTCATGTTCGGTACAAAGTGAGCGAGTGTCAAATTTTCACCGAGCCATCAGCAATGAAACAAACATTGTCATTTGCTGAAGTCATAAACTTTTATAGCAGATGCATCTTTTATGAATTCTCATTGCATTGATAGGAACAAGTCTTTGTATTGAACCAGGTAGAGTGATGATGATGATGATGAGTTCACTGCCCAGAGGCAGGTTCTATTGCTTATGCCACCTGGGAAATGAGCTGAGTGAGGTGGTTTCCCGTTACTTACTTTCCAGTCATGGTCATCCCATTCTTTATGCTGTTGACAAAGTGGTTTGCCAAATCAGACAGACACAAAGCCGGAAGAGAATCTGCCTGAATGAACACATGCATAAATTTGCTACGCTTTAATCACTCAGTACAAAAGTCAGGACATTTATTCAGAGAAAAGAATGAGATAGTGAAATACAAAAGAATAAAGCTACAATCTTATCAATTAGTTTCATTTAGCAATAAATCCCAATACTGCCTACTGGGTAGTAGAAAGAAAATATGACACCTCACTGTATGATCCCAAAAATCAAAGAATCATTCAGTCACGGACATTACGTGTCAGATTGAAAATCTGCCAAATAGTTTGTAGATGGCAACCGTCATCATTGCTATTTGCTGTTGTTAAATTTTGATCCATCCCTTGAGACAATCACTTTCAAACGACACTATAAATATTTTAAACTCAGTATAAACTAACGAACCTCAAAGAGCAACAAGCCAATAAGTTCCGTAGTCATCTGAGGATTCAGTTCTTGTGCTCCAAGAATGGACAGAACGTGCTTAAAGACATTTAAACGTCTCTTGTTATTTACATCTTTATTCTGTGAAGAACCTGGTTTCAATAGCAAATAAGAAACATATTACAAATCAGTTATATACCGAATCAATTGACACAGAATGGCTTCGGCATTACTTCAAACAAACTCCAATACAAACAAGAAACATTTGCATAATTGTGTCAACAGTCAAAATGACAGAGAGAACTCTATTGGTCTATACTGTGTGAGCATGTAGATGGGAAATTGTCCAGGTACGTGAGCAACAACATACAGCTTGAAATCAACCATTTCGAGTGACAGAGCATATCGCTCAATTTTACCAACGAATAAGATATAATAAGATCTCACCTGCCAAAACCGCCCGGATTAATGCAGTTGGATCTTTTTTACCTAGTATTATTCGCCTGTCAATCAGTGAAGTCACCTGAAATTCAGCACAAATTGACTCACCTAATACGTTAACATTATCAAGTTATGTCAAGTCAAATATCTTTTTGTTGCAAACCAAATGTCAACACAGTAAAATGATTGGGGTAGATGAGGAAAGTACATTAGTTACAAAGCAAGGCGCATAAGGGAAAAAAATCTTGCTAGCAGTCCCAACCAGGCCTGCAGAGAGGGAGGGGCCGAAGGGGTAATTGCACATGAGCCCGGCGATGTTTAGGGCCCGGCGGGCAGATTCGCAATATAATTTTTCATCGTATTTTAAGATACTAACTTAACTTCAAATCTTCAATCCGTTAAAACTGCAAGCTTAAAAATATTAATGTGTATATTTTGACTAGTCTATAGCCCACTCTTGTTTAGAATACTTCCGTGAAACTCGGTCTAAGATTATTTTGGCGCCAGAGATCATTAGTGTGCATCCGTGCCAGCGGGCCTCCCCCTTTAGAAGCTGGACGCCTAAATATTAAAGGTGCGGCATACATGAATGCACTCAATTTGTGAATGGATTCCTAAATAAATTACCGCGGTGTCTAAGCTACGCTAGGAATAAGGCGTGTCACATAGCCTACTGTAGGCCTACTTTAAACAGGCCAAGAAGTTTCACGATCTCGCGCGAATGTCCTTCACAACCAAAATCGCGTCCACTCCACACATTATCACATGAACGACACCTTTGATTCCAGTCTTGTTTTGGTTAGGATCTATATGTAAAATTTGGAATCTTTACAGATAGGCCTACTATTGAGTTGGCTTATGGCCCTAATAGCCTACGGAACTCCAAAAATAGATGGCTCCTGTCCATTTAACTTGGATTAAACATGTTGTGATGTGATGCGTCCAGGACTCCGTGAATTTAGACGTTAACAGAATCACTAATTAATATTCAAAAGTAAACAAATGTAAAGGATAAAAAATTTAACGATAGAACAAAAGCACAAATCTGGAGCACACTTTTATTATATACTTTTCTCAGTAACCTAAAGATAGCTTAGGGGCCCTTGACCGCACTGCATTGGGCCCGGATATTCTGTTGGCAGGCCTGGTCCCAACCCTAGGAAGGAGTGTTATTTTTACAAAATCCTGATTTGACATGGGTTCCGAAAGCCTGTTTTCTTTCATATTTCTTAAGCTTATGTTTCTTTGGCATATATTTAATTCAAGCAAACAGCGGTTAAGAAGACCAGAGATCATATTCATAAATAAACCAAATAATTGTATAACAAAACACAATATGGTGTCACTTAAATTGATGGATGACTTCACGATTTACCTCTGCATCACCACAGCGGCTCAGCAGTTGTTCCAACTCAGTTGTTTTCTCATCTGTGAACAATTGTACGATTTTCTCATCCATCGTTAGGCTACAAACAGCAAGCATATAATGAAACTGTGTTTTCAATAACATTGTTGGGCTCACGAGATATCTGAGGTCATTCTAAGCAAACTACTGTCTGCCTCCTCTCTGATCTCAGATACACTCAGTACATCGATCTCCGACACAATGTAACGCTGGTGAATGAGCTGGGACCAAGCTCTCAGCTTTGGAGTAGTGTCTTGAAAATTTAGAGTTGGTGAGTATGATGAGAACGTGTTTTGGGCTCAAATCTTGTAGTGCCGGAAACAAACACAAAAACAATTGCACTTGTGTCACACTATATTTGTGGAGACCAGGCGTGTTTTGCATCTTGTGTGGGTGTCTGTTGATCAGATCCATTTTGTTGTGAACACTATTTGTGTGCAGATTGCTAACAAAAGTCTAGAATTGTTAACCGGAAAATTAATGTGGACGAACGTAAGGATAGTGATTAGTTATCGAGGAGCAGCTAACTTTTACTCTACGATTACTGTATTGATAAATATTCAGGAAAATGCATAAAAACCCGACAAGGCAAGTAGCAAAATTCCACGTTACCCATTTTCATTCAACCAATGAAGAAAATAATAATAATTACTAAATAGTAACCGGTTTTATTGTTATAGTAAATAAATGCTGATATCAACTAAGTTTGGCGCCGCCGGATGTCTACGCTGGTGCTCTAGCAGTCCAACTACAGCTGATTACTCTATAGCGCAATATTATGCGCCATTTTTAAAACGCGTCAAGAAAATAAGAATAAATCAAATTAGAATCAATAAAACACTGTTAATGAAACCAACCAATTTACAAAGCATAGTACATTGCAAGAATTCGCAGTATGATGATGGCATCAAAGGCGATCCCAAAAGTAATTTTCAGTCCCGCTACCTAGGACTGCTAGGTAGCCCATTGGTCTATATTTAGGGTAGAGTAGGGCAAGACGGCCCATCTAAGGGAAAATTGTCCAATGTTGTTGCTATGTTTGAGACAAGATAACAACATGTTTTAAATGAAATTTAGAATTGGCTATTAGCCCATGAAAGAATAATTAAGCTTAACATGCGGTATTTACGCATTTATACAAAATAAATAATAAAAAATAGGGGCCGTTTTTTTCACGCTTGGAGCAAAACATACATAGAGCCTACCGGGGACGTTTTACCCTATATTGGAAAGTGTGAAAATAAGACCTACCGCAGTTCGATATTACTCCAAAAAAATTAATGGAATAAACAACTGCATGAAATACGGTAAGCTAACTCACTTGCCCGTGCCGTCACCAGAACACCCAAATATCATCATATCACCCTTATCTTTAAATCACTTTATTGGCTTAAAATCCCTGAACGAATCCATTTCAAAGTCCTCTCACTTAGGCCTACTTGCAAATCTTTACAATATTCCCAGACCAAAATATCTTCGCGACCTCTTCATCATCCATGGCAGTCAGTTCGCTCCACTCGATCTTCCTCTTGTCTGATCACTCTCTCTCTCTCTCGCCCACCAGTGACTAGCCATCGTAAATTTTCCAACCGAGCCATTTCCCCTGCTGCACCTCGTCTCTGTTATGACCTTCCTCCTGAACTCCGCAAATTATCTGATCCCTCTCAAGCACCCAGCTTCTGTTATAGTTCAGTCTCCTCTATCTACCACCTCTAAGGCTTTCCATTCTAAACTGAAGCTCCACCTCTTTACGCAATCATACTCTGATTCCTTTGACTCTCCCCTCCTAACCCTCCTAACGATACCCGCCTTAACAGCTGCTCTGCCCTCTGCTCTGACCTCCTGGAACTCGACCTCGGACCACCAGCTCACTGGCTACTCCTTTTAACTTTACGCACCGCTCGTGAATTAGCTGGTGCCCAGCGCTTAGCTTTGTGGAGCGCTTTAGAAGTCTCGAGTTTACGACTAGTGATTCTGGACGTCTTGCCCCGGGACGTTTCGCCTCGATGCATGTAGGCCTAATAAATTTTTCTGTACATGTAGGCCTACACAACAAGTTGACTTTTGATTAATTGTCACGGCACTCCATCATTCGATGCTGAGGTCGACATAGGGCCTCAACTATTATTAGCATAGGGCCTCAACTATTATTAGCATAGGGGCCTCGAGTACAATAGCATGGGGCTCCCGAGAGTTTAATCCGGACTTATCTGGCTTAAGCGATAGCCTATCTTTGAGCAGAGCACGCATGTCGATTCCAATGACTGCGTGGGCACACCTTACATGTGTAGACCGTTACTTGGACCTGTTTGCACTGAATCATTTTTTGTGCTGGGTGTAAAAATGCAGCACCCGTAAGCCTATTAAAACCTTAAGGCAGCTATCATGCAGGCATGTTGTGTACATAGTTCCGGCTTGTGATTAGACTGTTTACGTTTGGCCTACCATAGATCAACGCTTCAAGGAATTGTTAAGGTCGACGGCATGGGTTTTATGTCTATAGGCCTACCGTTTCGATCCTTTAGACTAGATAGAGAAACGCGCTATAGCTGCTTGTATAAGGCGATGGCCCCTACGTAGACCTATTATAGTCTTCTCTTCTACATTGCCTAGCTATAATCTGTGAGCCTTAGCAATAATATATACATTGGATACAGTCGACGTTACATCAGCAGAAAATTATACTATTTTCAAGGTCAGTATTTACAGCAATTAGCCTATTAACTTATTTGTTTCATTCGTTGATTCTTAATAACTTTCCATTTCGGTTCTCAGCTTCTCACTTAAGATTTATTATCAAATGGAGAGTGGGCGCCCCTCCGAGGATTGGATCTCACTCCTTATTATTATTAAGAAATTTCTGAACCATCTCCTAGAGATTTGGACCACTGTGGTTCATAAAGTATTATGCCTACAGTTATAAGCAATCGGTAGGCTGTTATTGACGGTAATAGATGGCTCTATTGGCGATCTCCATGAACTTACTAGTAATAAATTATATAGCTTGGAATAATCACACTGATTCGACGCAACGCCTTTTGCACATTAGCTGCAGTAGTGCAGTACCCTATATAATATTTATGTAGGTAGAGTGGGGGCAAGACGTCCCGTGTGAGCAAGACGTCCCCCACCCTTAGAATTGTAACAATTAATTTCTTGAGTTAACCTATAGTGCTGTCAAAGGCTTGTTAATGCAATGTAGAATTACCATAAAAATTATCCTGAGACAGATTTTGCTTTTTATGAAAAGTCTAACGAAGAAACAAGGCTTAGGCTTACGTATATAATGTACTATATTCTATAATATTTTGACACCGCTTAGTGATTTATATAGCCATAGCAATACTGTTTCCAGTAAAATCGAGATAGCAGTTCGAAAGGCTTCCTTATTTCTAATAATTATGATGATTGTAGTGAGCGATAATACAAACACTAACTTGCAGTGTATAGAAAAAAAGTTATTAGGCCTACAGGCATCGGGGCAAAACGTCCCTTAGCAAGACGTCCAGAAGACTTTTGCCTAAGAGGGCATGATGTCCAGAGGAGTTTTGCCTCAAAAGGATCTTAACGTTTTGGTCGACCGAAAATTTGATAACTTAGGTAGGTTCTATGAAGGAGTTAGCTTATTTCATGTAGCTATTTATTCCATTAATTTTATTTTTGAGTAATATCGAACTGCAGTAGGTTTTATTTTTCAAACTTTCCAATAGGCCCTTGGCCTATAGAACAAAACGTGACCGTATGAACGTTTTGTAGCAGCCACTGCAGATACATAACGGTATAGAAGTCTCGAGTTACGAGTACGAGTTACGAGGCTGAAGCGAGTTGAAAAGAATAGACACGTGGCCTATACACGTTCGTGCATGCAAATCTATAGTCTCAAACAGTTAGAGAAAAAAGAAAAACAAGATCTGATTCCTACGTGATTTATCTCAAAACTTGAGGAAAGGTAAAAGGTAAATCGATTTTTCTATAGCAATTGTATATGGCCTCGACCCCATGGGTGAGATCCTTCACTACCGCTCGCCC
>JAQFXW010005308.1:0-10482 GCA_034693945.1 Dendrobaena attemsi
ATTTGTTTGTACACGAAACAAATTCAAGTGGAGAAATCGAAAATGAACCCACATTTTGCGTAGTCTATGGTCTTGCTGGAGACGGTAACATGAACATTCATTAGGCATCGAGGACTATAGAAGGAATGGCGACGTTTGATTGGCTGCTATAGGTCCCATTCCCAATTATCATGTGTACTTTCGTAATATGCCCCGGGCCCCCGCTCTAGATCCGCCTCTGGCAACAAACACGTCAATGTTATGTTCAATATCAAAATGAGATCGTTATTTACCACAGTGTCAAAATTATTAGCATACAAACCTCTATGGTAGCCCGAGTGTTAAGCCTTATTTAATTACAATAGTTTGAATGTTTTGACAAGCATGGCTAACCGTTCTCAAGCAGAAAAACAACAACAAAAAGTTTAATAAATTGGATCTTCATATTCCCTTTAAATAGTTTCCACTAGTTCAACTGCAGATGAAATCGAATAGTCCTCCTAATTGGTCAACACGTGTTGTCAGTACTGTTTACGATTCATCTACAGCAGATCCTAGTAAGCCTTCTCGACCGTCGACTGTTGCAGCTGTAGCCTCAGTGGCCTATCAGCGGTCTACATGTACAATGGATATACAATGGCCTACATATAGCAGTATTCGCTAGATGACGCGTGACGTTTACTGGCTAAGCAGGTTTGTGTAATGACAGTAGGTCACTGGCTTGTTCCAAACTTCCGATGGGTTATTGGGCTATGTAACAGCTAGGTTAGACAACCTAGCTGTGCATTCCTTGTATAATGGAATTATTGACTGTGCCCTAAACGCATAGAAATATGAGTTGAAATTATTGTACAAATGTACATGCAGCATTAAATTTCAATTTCTCGGCTATTTCTCAGGTTTTTTCCTCAACTTTCTCAGTGTTCTTGGAATATTGCTCAAGATTCGGAAAATCAGTTCATCTATCAAGTTTGTTATGGATTTTGACAAATGTTGGTACTCTAATTTAATCTTTTGGTGGACTATGGAGGTGCGGTATGTAGGCGTTGCCCACATACTTATCAATATAGTTACATCAGACATTATTAGTTCTCTAAGAAATCACGGACCTCTGGCGTGAGACAGGCGTAAGCGCCTGTTCGCTCTAAACATTCTGGTGACCGCGTACACGTCGTACCTGTACGTCTAGGCTATTATATAGGGCTCTGCTCTGACAGAGGCGCTAGACATGAGACGATGGCGGGCCTCAACCCGGGGAAGTGGAGTGTTCATAGCATCTGCAACAAAACCATTTCAGTAGTCGAGGCCATCACCACCAACAACCTGGACGTTATGGTGGCTGTCGAAACCTGACACCAGAGCTCTATTGCAACAGACGTCGCTCTGAAACGATCTACACCGCCGGACTACCATTGCGTCGACGCTCCGCACGCAGAGTTCTCTCCCGAAAGCGTGCATTCTGGAGGCGGTGGATTGGCGATCTTCCACAGGGAGCACCTTCGTGCCAAGAGGATCGACCTCGTGGATGGGGATCGACCGAGTACACGTCGTAACTGTACGACCACATTCGAAGTCGCAATCTGCGCTTTCCGAACAGGACGAGGCCCCGTCACCATAGCAGCAGTATACTGTCCGTCATCGCTGGATCTCTGTTATGTTTATCCAAGAACTGACGACGCTGTTCGAAACTCTGTCTAGGGACATTTTGTGTAATTACGCTATTTTCGATGCATCAGGAGATTCGGGACTGCTTTTGACGGTAGATAACGTACAGTTCACATTGAGGAAATTTTAGTTACTTCCGACTTAAAGTATAGACATTAACTAGGCCTATACTAGGAAAAGATGCATTGACGACGATCAGTTGTTTATTTTCTTCGTCGTAGAAATATTTTCCGATCCGAGTTTCATCTTCTGTTAGACAAGGAAGTTGATTCAATTTAAGATCTGAATCCAAAAGAATCACTCTATAACGGTCAACCATGAGCACTCGATCGTCTGAATCGATTGAGAAATTCTCAGGATAAACCAGTCCTTGTGAGGCAATTGAAAGATTAAAACGACGGACGACGATTTGTCCATCTCTCGTCAATTCACTTAAAACCCATTTCACATTCGCCATCTGCCTTCCACCAGAATTCATCCCCCTCCACCTTCTGCGCACTTTATCAGTCTCTCCCAACCACTCCACGTCCTCCTCCTCCTCTTCCACGTTCTCTTCCTTCTCCTCAATGTCTTTCTCCTCAACAGTATCGTCATTCACATCTTCTTCCTCTTCTACCTCTTCTTCCTCCTCCTCTTGTTCTTCATCCTCTTCATCTTTCCATGTGTGATTGATGATGAAATTTCCGATCGATGTTTTCACTGCATGAGAAGGGTCAATAATTTCCTTTGGTAACTGAATGGATTGAATGAGTTCTGCGTTTGATCCATATATCATCAGAATGGACGATGTACGATCAACCACCAACAACTGTCCATCACTCGATACAGACATAGACGAGTGATAATAGTCAGTGGTTAACCATTTGATTATTTTGTATTTCTCATCTGCTTCTCTTGAAATCTTCCAGATGCATTTCTCATCTGAGCGATCAAAGATGCATAGACAACTTTCCTTCTGACTGGATGCAATGTCCCGTGGTTGTTTAATCTTCTTTATCGCTATGTCCCTCTGAAGACGAAATGGATTTCGATCCTCAAAGACACGAATTACATTTAAACCATCAGTAGGGCTACGTAATTGACAGAGGATGTAGATTTCATTTCGCAGTTTAGTTACTCCATATACATATTCAATTCCTTGAAGCTCGATTCCATGTTTGAAGTTGATATAATTCGGACACACGACTAAAAATCTCAAACAAATAACTCCAATAAATGACTGCAAATAGTATTTCTTGTATTAATTACAACTTTCCAACAACTGACGTACCTGTGTTACTGTGTTTATGCATAGCAACGCTCTAGATATGATAAATTATTGCTATTACCAATGTGCTACGATTTATTTGAAATCGATTTAATAAAGGACAACAATAAAGCTGTGGGAGCATAATAATTATACTCTTGCATCCAGTTTCCAGTTGTAGTTATGCTTCCTATAATTGTTCATCCCGCTTCGAGTAGACTTATATCGTAATTGTATTTTCATCCTAGATCTACGTTTTAAACGAAACGTCATAGTAGACGAATTGTGGCGGAACCGAGCGAGGGTTTATGCTCGAGCGATGCGTCATATCAGAAGGATTGTATTATTATGTTCATTGCAGAAGAGACCAGGCAGACAGACAAACAAGCACAGACAGACATAGAGACATACATAAATACATAGGCCTACACACAGACAAACATACATACAGACGGGCACACAGACATTCAACGACAGATAGAATAGCTTTTACAGATGATTTAGGTGGGACACGAATTGGTCCTAGTAGCAGTGAAAGTGGTTGTATGTAGCCATTTAAGAAGTGCTGGTTATTAATACTTGTAAGCGTATGAATAGAATTACAATGCAAGTGTTGGTTGACCGTTGTTTGATACATTTAACTCTCTAACGACCATAAGGTATCGGTTAGTGTGGTTGTTAAAATGTTAAATCAGAATATTCAACATTGCGCAGATTTGTAGATCACGACTGTCTTAATCATTTTAATTAATCTAGGCTATAATCAGAGGTGCTTGCTCAGTCGTATTTGCTATTATCAACGGCGCCAACTTTATATTATTGCTCGCTCCTCGGCTGCTGCCACTCTTGTCCATTCCTTCATTACAGCTAGACTTGACTATTGTTCCTCTCTATATTCTGGCCTTCCTCTCTGAACCACTTGGATCGTGAGCTACGCACTTCTGCTCGTCTTATTGGCCGCATATCCAAATTTGACCCCGTATCAAGTTTTAAGCGTGATGTCCTTCATTGGCTTCCTCTTAAGCAATGCATTGTGTATATGATAGCTGCCTTAGTTTGGCGTTTAATGCTTGAACTTGCTCTTACCTACCTTTCAGAGTCATGTAGCCCTACCCTTAAGCCATAGTAATGCGTAAGAAATGAAATAAAGTTCATTAGCAACAATGCCATCAGATCATTCCGTAGATCAAAGGCGTTGAATGTATCTGAACGTAGACCTATTGCTAGGAATTGCACGCTAAGCGGACAGATGAAAACAATGCATTGCCCAATTCTAGGTATGTATTATATGTATGCCAAATAATAAGGTGCCACATGATTAATGCACACCATTCTATATCAAATTTTCCTTACATGTTATTCAACCAAACAATTCAACCAGAGGTTTGTGTATTAGCAGCCTACGGTGCCTAACTGTAATAGCTAATAGGTATTATTGGATTTCCAAACGCCATCCAGATGTGCGTCATAGGGTCAATAACTATTTCCTATGACATGGATGATGAATTTACTCATGGCCTAGCCTGCATACTGTCCCTAGGTACTGTATCAAAATCACATTGTAGGCCTATGAGTCGAGCACAGCACAATTCAGGTCATAAATTGATTTATAGTTTGATAGCTTAAGTCAGTCTTGAGCTTACAGTCCGCTTACTGATAAATAAAAAGCATGGGTCCTGAAAAGCATCTGCCCCGGGGCCCGCCTTGGCTCTCGACGCCCCTGTGTTCAGTAGAGTTTCGTGTTTTTTGGTTGCAAGTAATAATGACTATTCATAGTCATTTAGATTATTTATGTTAGATATAAATAAACGTATTGGCTGATCAAATAGGACTCTTTCTTTCATAATAAATATTACTATTTATGTAATTAATATTATGTTCTGATTGGTAGACAGTTTATATGGTTCCACGACAAATGGTTCACAGACAAATGGTTCACGGACAAATGGTTCACAGATGTTTGGTTCACTATGCAGTATCGTGTACTAAGTAGATATACGATGAAAATGTAAATTAAATTCGAAGTGGGATGAACGATAAGAAACATATCTACCACTAGAAGCTGGATGTACAATGAAAATCTAGCATAAACTCGAAGTTGGATGACATTAATACCACATGTCCATGAAGAGATACGCTTAAAATGGGAATAAAACTAAAAGTGGGATGAAATTTGATAAAAATAACTACAACTGGAAGCTGGAAATACGATTAAAATCTTAATTAAACTGGAAACGGGAGTAAAAATGAAAATATAGCTACAATTGGAAGCTGGATATAAGAGTGAACCATTTGTCTGTGAACCATTTGTCGCGACACCAGTTTATATGTAGAACAAATTACTTTCTTCAGAAGTTTGCGTAATGGTCTCTTTTTCTTAATCTCATGACCAGAAGAGTTTAGGCTTACGTGGATCTACCACCTTCACAAACTCTTGTTGTGTACACCAAAAGGTTACTGTTGAATATCCGGTAAGCCCTAGCACCTCTTGCCGAATCTGAGTCTTGCGTCTTAATACCAAGTACGTGGTTGTGTTAAGTTAACTGCAACGAGCTTTTTCGTATGCGATAGTTAAATGTGAGAGACTGTTTACATTTTGCGTTTTTTTTCCATATAGCACTTCATTAAATATTTGAATGAATGCTTTTTATAGAGATAAAGGAGCCGGAACTCATGGTGTGTGACAAGTCTTTTAACGCTCCCGTTCATGTTCAGCTTTTCCAGTTCAATTTCCACGACGTTCAGAAATAAATTTATCGGTGAATTCCTTCCAAAGCCTTACAGTATGTGCAGAATCCAGCAAACAAAATGGTAATAGCGGTAGGTCTTAGATTTATTCCACAAGTGATCAATGACTCGATCACAATTTCATCAACTCACTCATACACTCGCTGATTAGAATTGTAGGGAAGAATCTTTATAAGAACTGTGCTATAGACAGTGATGTGCATTAGGCTACTCGTTACTACATTGTAGTAACGCGTTACTAGTAACTGATTACTATTTTGTGGTAACTAAAGCAGTAACTAGTTACTTTTTCAAAAAAGTAATTAGTTACAGTAACTGATTACTTATATGAGGTAACGGTAGCTATACGAAAATAGTTACTTTGCATTACTTGAAATATAGGTTTGTGTCCGATGGATCGTGTTTGAGAAAAAATACGCTATACCATCGTTAGGGAAATTTCAATATCTGGCGGTCGTTCCTTGAAAATAATTTGTTCTTTGGTGAGAAGCGAACAAGGAACATGAACTTCCGGCAGAAGTTTTCGGCTTTCTTTTCAAGTGCAGTGTTACCGCTCCTTGGCTTTTTTCCCAAGAATTGTTCTATTATCATGAATAATTATTGACCACGCTTTAATCCTGAGCATTAGTGGGGTTCGGTAGTGTAATGGTGAATGTCGCCGCCCTGTAACCGAAGGGTTGCGGGTTCGAATCCCACCCACCGCGTAAGGCCCTTGAGCAAGTCCTTGACTCACAATTGCTCGTGGCGCTGCGGCGTGTAAACTCCGACACAACTCCGGACTGTAGTCGGGACCGCTTCTGAATAGTAGGAGACTTGAAGGGGCGGTATAGACATGTGTGAAGAAAAATAGTAAAAGGTGGCGCTAATGACTGTAAAATGCATTCAGTACGAAACAGACTGTTTGTTTTTTATAGGGCGCGGTAATGTAGTGGTGAAGGTCGCCGCCTTGCAACCGAAGTGTTGCATTTTCGAATCCCACCCACCGCGTAAGGACCTTTAGCAAGTTCTTCACTCATAATTGCTGAAGCGCTTCGGCGTCTAAAACTCAGACACGCCTCCGGGCTTTAGTTGGGACCGCCTCTGAGTAGTACTGGTCTGTAAGAGGCGGTATAGAAATACATACATACATGTAAATGTAGTCTCTGCTGTATAAATGAACTTAGAAAACGATTTCGCAAGTGAATAATTAGTTCTAAACAGCTAAATTACACTTCAAAATAGAAAGTATTGCATTGTATTTGTGTATTTCTATACCGCCTCTTACAGACCACTACTACAGCCCGCAGGTGTTTCGGAGTTTTACATGCCAAAGCGCTTCAGCAATTGTGAGTGAAGAACTTGCTAAAGGTCCTTACGCGGCTGGTGCGATTCGAACCTGCAACCCCTCTGTTACAAAGGGGCGACCTTCACCACTACACTATCGCGTCCCATATACAGGGACATGTGCTAACAAGAGTCCTAACTACCACTTGTGCCCAGCGTTCCATTAATGGAACATGAATAATATTTTAAACAATTTTATGCAAAACTATATTTACAAACTTGTTAAAAATTATCATGTAATATGAGTGGTATGGATGTATACAAAAACAACCAGTTCCTGTAATAAAACTTTTATGGCTATGTTTGAAATAAGTTAATCATTTTGTCGCAATATAACGAAAACACCTTTCTCTCGTACTTGCTTCAAAAACTGAGTATGAATAATATTAATCATTCAAAATTAATAATTTTTTCGCTAGATATATTTGGGGAAACAGTTAAAAATAGAGGGTGATAACTTACATTTACTTAAATATGAAAAAAATTGAAAGTTACTAAATTACTATTTGCAAAATGTTCCAATAACGGCACACTGGGCAAAACTAGGTTAATTTCCCGCCTTATACTGATATATTATTGGCTATGAAAGATAATGTCAAGTATGCGTGAAGAATGAAATACATGTAGGTCTATGAAAGACAGGCCCTAATGTAAAGTATGCGTGAAGAATAAAATAGGTAAATGAACCAGCGTTTCTATGGTGTCCAAATATTTTAATAGTTTCCCGAGCTATAACCTACTGCGTGATTACCTGAACGTTCACTTCACATTGATTGATTCAGTCTTGCTTCAGTTACAGCCGACGATTAAATTGTGAATTTATATTGCGCCCTGATTTCGGGAGACGATATGTGGTTATCGATAAATGGGAGTGCCTACCGAGGAGATATTCCGTCGATTCTGGATCGTCCTGGTTGAACTGAATATTGTCATTGATTGGATCTAATGTCTAAAATGTTGTGGGGATTAAGATGTGAGAGCCATTACATAAATTATGATGTATTTCTTTTTTTATCCTGTTTTTCGCTATTCCGGCGGATGAAGAAGCCGAGAGGTAAGATGGCGCCAGTGTGTCCACTATACTGTGACGTCATACACCAAACATCTTCCTATCTTCCAAGGAATGAAAGTAATGCCATCTGATCTTTTGCCATGAAATCACATACTATTAAAGGAAGGAGTCTTGTGTGTGTTTCTTCAGTCTAAAGACAGCTTATAACAGCAAAGACCGTTGCGTTCGGTGCAGAAAATTGACAGAGACTTTGAAAAGAGGTGACTGACTCTCACTAGACACTTTTCGTATTTTAGCAGCATTTAAACACCACAGAAACCAGGAAACATATGTAATATAATCGCAAGATTTTGAAAAATGGATGGTGAGTTCACGTAGAAGGTATAGTAACTTAAATCGGTTAAATTCAAGAAGGGCTCGCTTAATAAAAGCAGGCTAAATCAAGAGTGTGTTGCACTAGCCCAGTTGGCTACATCGTCAAGAGTGTGTTGTAATAAGGGTGTACTATGTTCTGATTGGATCGCACGCTAATAAGAAGCGAATACTAGGGCTACATAATCTACCGAATTTGAAGATTTTAAGTGACGCTCTATCAATTGCAATTGATTATTTTATTGAAAATGGCATCTGTTATTAGGCCTATTTCTATATGGCCTATATAGGTCTAGTTACTTAAACTTTAAAGTTGTAAAATTATCCAAATTAAGCAAGTAAAAACGATATTTCCATCACTTGTAATTTAGTAGATATTTATTTTAGGCCCAACCATAATTCTAAAATTTACACTTTGCAAATTAAAATAATTCAATATTTCACAAAATTAGTGGTAAAGTGGCGCAGATGGTAGAGGTCAGACACGATTGTCTTTGTAATGATTATGGTGGATAATTATTGATGTAGACGTAGACGTCCATTACTTGGTGGATATCTCTGAGGAAAGAGGTGACATTTTCCACTGGACCATTTTGCTTCTGGGATTCATCTATATTTCAAAAGACTAGATCAGAGCAGCTTCAACCTCAGTCGCCAAATTAATATGGAATTGACAACCAGCAAAGTAAACCAATATTGTTCAGTTGCCTTTCACCCACCATACCCAACAACCTTTAACACCCCCCCACAGCATTTGGAAATCCAATGGTACGTTTTGCAGTCAGCCTAATAAGTTGCTGATTAGAAACCCGTTTGATAGAAATTATTCGGTTACACAAGATTCTTGAATGTCTAACCTACATTTCACAAGATTAAGTAGAAACGAAGAAAATCTTCGTTAATTTCTATGCTAGAACACCGTTGGGTCGACGATTCGTTTCGAATGCTAAACTTCTATTGTCCACATCATACATGTACGCACAATTGGAAAAAAGCACAACGCTATTAATTTTTGTGTTAACGTGTTTAACACGTTAGGACCATGTTTTGGATACAATGATAACTTCAGAAGAAAAGCTTTCAATTTTGTGTGCATTCATCGTATAGCTTAGTGCTGAGATGTAATAGCATGTCTCCCATGTCGTTTGTTCGCTTAGCATGTAGGCGTATACCTACATAAAATTACTAGGCCTGAATTCAGTCATGCTTTCACAGCCAGATTCTATTGAGTTTTATTGCATCTCTCGTGCACTACACAAAAATCCCGATCGCATAATCATATTAACTACATTTGCTTAATAACTCAGTAAGCAACTAACTATAGTTCATAGCTTGACGCCAGAGTCGTCTTTCTACTTTAGCCATAGCTGATCTTGGTCTTCTAATTAAACATGATTCTTCAAGGGCGATTATTGTGTGTGAGACTCGCTAGATGTCGTGCGGGTTGTGCAAGTTCTCGGTGTGGTACAAGATTCATCACAAGAGTAAGAGGCCATAGTCGTTCTTTCTACTGTTGTATTGAAGGAGCTGGCCGCATCTCTAAGCAGGTTCTCAAGAGGAATTTACAGATGTTCCCAATTATAGACCTAGATGAATGAATGAATGGTTGATAATTGAACTACATAGGCCTACATGTACTCAAAAGCAAACACATTGAAAAACAACAAATCCTAATGGATACGTTTTTGAATACTCTTTTATTTGCATTGGTGTTCAACACCACATGTATATCTCAATTTCAATTTGTAAATAATTTTACTTAACCAATTTATTAATTTAATGTCTTCGTAATAGAATAATTTTGAAATATTTCTATATAAGGTTGAGTAGATTGCACCACGCGACGGTTCGACCTGAAACATAAAATGACATAAAATTAATAACAGATGCAGCATAGACGATCTTATTTCTCTCATCTGCAAGCAATAGACGTTACTGACTATTATTATACTAGACGTATTCGTTCAAACAAAATACATGCATACATGTACGTAGTTAGACGTAAATATACCAGCACGCATTGAAGAGAGAATGTCTGGCCTACATACTGTACAATGCAAACATAATATTCACATTTTATTCATGCGATTGTTTCTATTGTACTGATTTCTATGAAACCATTTGTAAAGGGCCTTAA
>JAQFXW010005309.1:0-10481 GCA_034693945.1 Dendrobaena attemsi
TGAAGGACTTGCTCAAGGTCATTATGCAGTGGCTTGAAGTGGATTCGAGCCCACAAATGCGTCCACCACTTAATTAAACTGTCACTCTCTCTAGGGGTAAATTGGTTGCTCAAACAGTCCTAAAATGCATAATGCGCACTGCCTATGAGTGTGCCTCGACATCCTAGTGGAAACATTAGCTCTCTCTTTAAATATATTTATGTATATATTATAATATATGACATATATATCATGAATAAATAACAATTAATTCCAAATTGTGATGTATTTTTAAAAATCATGGAATTTGTAAGAATTGCCAATTGGTTTCAAATTATTACAATTGTCAAAAGGAAAAAAGGCTGGCAGGTTGACTTTAGACTTACATGTTTAGGGTTAGAAGAGTGAAATGAACAATGATGTGATCTCAGAAATTAGACCAATTCTAAAATAGTATATGTAAGGAAAATAAGAATAGAAGAAAATCAGATGTTAGATTCAAAACCTATTCTAAAATAGTACAAGACCAAAACCTAAAACCTCAAGACCAAGACCTTGAACCTCAAGACCATGACCAAGACTTTGAACCTCAAGACTAAGACATTTAGTCTCAAGACCACCAGAGACTTTGAAAATCACTTGTACCCAAATATGAAAAAATTATGAAATCGGTGTTTTAATGAGAAAAAACCAATAATTTCCTTTGTTTAAACAAACAACACTACAGACTCCAGCAAATCTCAAAGTCTGTCACACGATATGTAGCTTATTCCAAATGCCTGACAGTTGGCAACTTCTCGAACAACACTTTCCTTAAGTGGTCCTCGCAAAACTCCTAAAAGTCTTGGTCTTGAAAATCAAGACCAAGACTTTTGGTCTCAAGACCAAGACCAAGACTTTTGGCCTCAACACCAAGACTTTTAAAAAACGAACTCGAGCACTCTCGAGACCAAGACTTCAAGACTGAGGACAACAAAGACTGGTCAAATATTATTGTAAAGAAAATACATGTTCCACTCATATAGTGCTAATATGTTTCTTTAATGAAGACTTAGTATTTATGATAACAAACAACATGACACTTGGATAATTGACTACTAACACACCATTTATACGACTATTAGTAGACTTTCTCTGCAAAGTAGAAGCAAGAAAGGCCAAATGGTACTAACTGTTTTATTATAATTAAATTTCAGCAGCATAATTGTTTTCATCATAACCAATAATTTATTATATAAAAGTTTGTAAACATATTGCAAAGAGTCACAAAGTTACTCTACTGGATTACATTTAAATTAAACCTTAAATATTATACTTCAAATTTTAATCATAATAATATCTTCAAGCATTTATATACAATCGAAGGGAATACGGCGAATACGGAAGACAGAAGATTTTAAACAACCACATTATGTTTGGCTGCATTTAGATTGAGAAAATTGAAAATTATTTAAATCACTAAATTCAAATAAGATGTCTTGAAGAGGTGAATAAAGTCTGAGAAATTATAGATATCTATAAAATATGCATACAACTATTCTGTGATGACTAATACTGTAAGAGAGAACCACTAAATCTACATAATTATAGTCCACATATGTAAGGCCTAACTCAACTAAAGCACAGAAAATCATATGCGAGAAAGAAATCAATCAGGACATATTAGCTTAACAAGATTGCAATAAATCAACTGGAAAGCGCAAGTCACCTGTTACACCAAAACTTCAGTTACACCTACATTGCGTCTCTTCAGTAGGATGCTTTCTTTCCCTGCCTCTCTCGCTCTGCATACTTATAACCATAGTTATTCGATATTTCTAAAGCACCCACTTCAAGTGGAAACTCGTCTTTATGCTCTGAATCAAATCAGTGAGATCACTATCAAATAATACACTATTCTATTCTATTCTATTCTATTCATAGATTTATAAAGCGCCTCTTTCAGTACAACCTAATCAGAGGCGCTCAAACTCAAACAGCAGACACTGGCAAAACTGCGGAACGGATATGATGTGGAACTCAACTTGCAGCTGCACAGAAAGAAGATTCCAGCTGGTGGGCCCAACACAGGTAAAGCCTTTCAATTGAGATGTATCAGTATGCGTACGAGGGATAGTCGGAAGACAATCAGACAGTCGTGAAAATGAGACTAAAATGCAGAGGTCCCTGTATCAATAATAAGTTGCAATGAAGCAGAGCCAACATGAAGACAATTGCCCACACGTAAGGTTCAGGATATATCAATCAATCGCAATTTGTATAGTGCCCCTTCAAGATCCCTACTCAGAGGCGGATATACACATATATTATACAATTGTATTGCATTGTATTTGTGTATTTCTATACCGCCTCTTACAGACCACTACTGAAAGGCGGGAATACAATATATGATATAGATACATAAATATATATCATGATATATGTAAATATAGTCATACATATATCATATGTATTTGTATATATATTTCAAACAAAAACAATGTAAACCAATCTGCTGGTGTCCAAAGACCTAAAAAACTTATTCATTCAAATAATCCTCTTGAGTTTATGTTGAACAATTTGCAGAACTGCTCAATATGTCAATAGCGCCGTATTAGCAGCAGAATCACAATGCGTCTGTTGTGGAAGGTGGACCAGATGAGTTGACCAGTTTCAAAGGAGCTTCAGTTGAGGAGGCAGGATTCATAGGTTGGAACCATGTACTTGATATTGATGAAGGCATCCTCCCCTCCGTGTCTCTCGAAAGCCTCCAGCGCTTCGTTTATGAGATCGCCAAGATTTTCGCGCTTTCTTTGGCTGTAGTCAATTCCATCACCAGAATTCACTGAAAGGAAAACCAACAATTTCTACAGCACTTAAATCTAATTCACTGCTTATTAAACTCAGCTTTTCTACAATAATGCACTGTTTGCTTTTCATGTATATTCTCTAATTACAAACAATAATATATACATATATATAATATGTATAATATATGATATATTATTATATATATAACAAGTATATAATAATATATATATTATCACGCAAATACGACATTCTTAACCAATTTGCAGTGTTTGATAAATAGCTATATAATAATAATAAATAATTATGATGCACGAGATATAAAAAAATATGTGTCTTTGATGAATTTCTCTTTTGATGATGCCATATAAATTTGAGAAACAATGCATTGCAAATTCACTTAACATTTTTAGAAGATGTTGAGAGAAGCCTATCATAATACAAAATTCTAAATTCGTTAAAGAATATTCAAAGATCAAACAAAAGCTTCAAACTGAACTTACCAGTACACTGCATTGTTTCCTTTGATTTGTAAGATATTTTGATTCAATATGCAATGGAAATGACTAAAAGACATGACATTCATGCAGCACCTTTAAGATGTGATATCACATCACAGAATCAATAACTTAAAGCTCAGAAAAAATTTAAAATTAGTACAAGAGTTTAAGGCATGCTGGACTGCAGTTAATAATTTTTGCAGAAAGTTTTCAAGAGTAGAAAAAACAGAGCCAGATGCCTCCGTGTCTTGCTTGAATTACTATTGAAAATAAATAAGCTGATAAGATCTTTTTCAAGTTTTGAGTGGCTGACATAGCCGCAAGGCAGCGCTGTAACTTGTTCACTGAAAACCTGGCTTTGGCCACACAACCCACACGATGGTGATCAAAACCTCGGTGACCCCCAGAGGTGACCTCACCCTTTTGAAGTCTTTGTTTATTCTTAGATGGCTGTACCGACAAAGATGAAAGAGAAAAGATCACTCACGGTTTTTGCCTTTAAAAATATTCAGTACGGGAAGGATCTGTCTGTAGTAGGGAACCAGTGCCTCACCAATCATGTCACCAGACACGACCAAATGCTGGAGAACTTTGAGCGTAACGCACATAACCTGGTGGTTTCTGGTGCTCAGTGCGTCTATAAAGAAAATTTCAACTGTTTTTATACTTTGCATAAACAATATTTACTTTTTTATCGCTTCGAAGTAATAATAACAACGCCATTTCTCTGGCACAGTAATACAGCCTTGCAGAACAAAGGGTCCCTAACAAAGTGCTAAATGGAGTAGGCTTCGGAAAACAAATTCAATGTAGGTCTTAAAGTTTGGATCTGATAGACGCAACCAACCGAGTCTGCAGAGCACAACCTCAAAATCTATCCATCTGATCACTCCAGAAAAATTCAAATGGTCTTAACACTTTGGAAGTTGGAACAGTATATATTGTACTAAGCCGCCTGCAGTACAATATTAGTCGTAACTAACATGAAATGTATTCTACACCACCAATCTACCAAAACTCTACAGTATTTGACAAGAATACATATGTGACATAAAATAAGTAATAAACCTCGGTTATAAAATTTAATGTTGTAAACTATTGTCTATACTTTCTACCCACTTGCATATGAGCTGCACCTCTCAAAGAAGAACAGATACAGATTGAATTACACACCTCGAGTAGTTTTTGGGGCTTACTTTTGACTGGTATGATCAACTGCGGAATTACTGGAAGTATCTTGGAAGCTCCATGTTCCAGCATATCATGAATTCCCTGCCTCGCAAAGAACTCGTAGGGAAATTCTGTCTCACATAATCCGTCGAAGAAAAGAGGAAGATAATGATGGTAGTCCAGCTTCTCTATTTCTACCTGAACAGTCACAATAGGCAATCACATGCAGTAATATAACAATGCAATGAAAATATGGATGTAACAGTGGATGGATGGATGGTTGGATGGATGTGTCTAGTTGAGATCAAGCATAAACTCTGAATTTCAAAAGCACCATTCAAAAGTTAAGAACAGGCACCACTCAAAAGTTAAGAACAGGCACCACTCAAAAGCTAAGAATAGGCACCACCACACCACTCAAAGTTAAGAACAGGCACCACTCAAAAGTTAAGAACAGGAATCACTCAAAGTTAAGAACAGGAAATACTCAAAATTAAGAACAGGCACCACTCAAAGTTAAGAACAGGCACCACTCAAAAGTTAATAACAGGCACCACTCAAAAGTTAATAACAGGCACCACTCAAAAGTTAAGAACAGGCACCACTCAAAGTTAAGAACAGGCACTACTCAAAAGTTAAGAACAGGCACCACTCAAAAGTTAAGAACAGGCACCACTCAAAGTTAAGAACAGGCACTACTCAAAAGTTAAGAATAGGCAACACTCCAACGTTAAGAACAGGCACCACTCCAAAGTTCAGAACAGGCACCACTCAAAAGTTAAGAACAGACACGACTCAAAGTTAAGAACAATCACCACTTAAAAGATAAAAACAGGTATCACTCAAAAGTTAAGAACAAGCACCAATCTGAAGTTACAGACGCACAGCACTCTGGAGTTAAGAATAGGCACCATTCCAAAAGATAAGACACCACTCTAAATTGAAGAACACGCATTCTGAAGTTAAGAACAGAACAGGTATACCACTCTAGAGTTAAGCACAGGCACCAGCTGATTCACGAGTGCCGTAAAGTAAGGTAAATAAACAAAAGCCCAAGAAACTATCTTTAAGCATTGACAGAAACCTACACCATCCCACCGAACGCTGTGTGTGAAATCCGAGCCATTGTGTGTTTTAGGATTACCTTCCAGGCAATCTTGTTTCCTTTCGTGTCATGTTCCAGTGCGATCGGAAAGTCTCCTCTTTCGTAGAATTTACGGAAATTTGTCGGCGCTGTTGGTCTTTCTCGAAAGGCCCCTGCACTTGGAGGTGCACCCACCTTAGACAGAATATCAAAGCGTAGTATTAATGCGCTGTTTAATGCTTTTTATAGCTATACACTTATACAATGGTATAGTTCGTAAATCTGATTAACCTGACACGTCTGAAAGGTTCCTTAGAGCCATGCAAGATTTATACATAGTTGATGTCTAGCTCAAAATATGAAAATGCATAAATATTATTGTTAACTTACAGGTCAACTGAAAACAGATAAGGTAATCTCAAATTATCTTATCTGACCAAATTACCTTAGGTTTTATTTCTCAATACAATTATCTTCTTTCTTTTTTTATATCTAGCATAGCCTACTAGCTTTCAGGGCATTTTCTAACAATGTCATGTTGACTGGTGGGGAATTTTTTCACCAGCCTTCTCAGTTATCCCATCCATCAATTTGTCCTTTTTCCCACCACTGAATTTCATCCTTTCTTTGAGCCCCGGATTATTGTGATCTTAATTGCCTTCTCTTCTTCTTTCTTTTTATCCCTCAATTAAAAATTTATCTAAGTTTACTTGCTCCCAATCTGGTTTAACATTTGTGCAGGGTTGCCCGGGTCCTAGCGGGATTTCTCCCTTCCGGGGAACCCAATTTGGGATTCACTTTACCAGTGAGTTCTCTCATTAATTTGCTGTAATTATAATGTTTTGTTATGCTCTATTTGTTTATCTTTCTGTTTTTTTGGTTTGGTGTTTTGCAAATAAACATATTGAATTGAATTGAAATGCACATTGCGCCTCTGAGTAGAGATCTTGAGGAGGTGCTATATAAATTTCGATTGATTGATTGACTTAATTATTATTGTGGCTTATGAAGAAATGGCAACCTCTTCTTACCCTTCGGTTTCAATCTGAGTAAACTTAAAGTACGGCCTATAGTAATATTGTAAATAATGATTTAATAAAGTCCAATTTAGGAATGTCAGCTACACTGGTACAGTGTACTTTTAACTAAGGCATAACACTATCAACATAAATAATGTAACATAGACCCTGTTCATCTCCCAGAAAATAAAATCTTTCTAGTGTCCCATAAATCCTTGTAGAGACCTACGGAAATTCGGTTTCAGTTTCGGTTTCAGTGTTGAAAGTCGTCATAATCATAGCCAATTTCGGTTTAGCATCAATTTCGGCCAAAATACAATAGTTACCTCTGGGTTTTGGCCAAAATTGATATTGACTTTCAGTTGTTGATCGAATATTTATTTTTATGATGGCACGCTAGTATTGCATCCCGACAGATGCATCCTGACAGACAAGTCTTACTTAGCCAATTGACTTTGATCCTCACAGCCCGTCACCTGTGTACCCTACTATTCAGTGAGATTATCTTATCTATTTTCAGTGGCCTGGACAAGCCTGCAAAGTTTTCATTCACCCAATGTCCACTAAATAAGACTGGCCTCACTTGAAGTAACTAACCTACAATATTAAAGTACAGTAGACCAACGAAACACACACATAGGCCTACACAAACACATGTTACTGATGCCAGCTGCTTGTGGGCGAGGTGGCATCCGCAGCCAAGGTTCGCTAATGTATATACGACCGGTCAACAGACACCAATCTGCATCTCTTCCATCCATGAGACGGCTAGATCCCATCACCGCATTACTATAGAGTCTCCTTAACGGGAAGGCATTCACCCGCCAGTCTGCATGCCATCTTCCGCTTAATAATAGTATGGCATTGCGTAATTTGCGTTGCCCTCAATCTTCATGCGTGTTGATACAGAGGCTTTTATGTTCAGTAACTTCGGTTGTAAAATCTTTCGGTTTCAGTCGAAAGTCATTTTCTACTATCCTTGGGACGGTCGTGTGTAATCCTGGTCATTATATGGCGCCGTTTATAAATCTAACTCCTTTCGTTGGCACCTACGGCCTGCTTCTATGACCAACCTAAAAACACTTACGCCTGTCTTCTCGCCTTTGACGCCAAACGCGTTTTTCGCTCCTGTCTTTCGCATTGTCTTCTCTTTCTTCGTGTACGCTACCGGTCTGTGCGTACAGGTTGCCATTCTAAACACCTGTTATCTATTTTCTACTATAATTGTGGTTAATAATGTTAAATGGAAAATACAGCAATCGCCACAGTCGTAACACCAATATCCCTAACAACAGGCGCGTCGTTACCATGGAGCTTTGGCGCACTGGCTATCTGCAGACTAAATATTCCATTGATACTGCACTTATATGAAGTCACTATGGCAAGCCGCTTGGACGCGCCCTATCGAGATAATAATGAATAGCAATGTTATTCATGGTTATTACCGACCAGTCGACGACTCGATGCTGTAGGCAGCCGTAAGCCTCATAGATTTTGTGCTATGCAGTCTGTGCTGCTACGAAGACGGTCGCCTTGTTAATGTCGGCAGCAGCGCTGTTCGCAAAATCTGCGGTGGCAGCGCCCACGAAATATCGGGGACAGTGGCGCGTTCACTAGGTTGGTGAAGACTGAAGATATTATATCTAGCATAGCCTACTAGCATTCAGAACATTTTCTAACAATGTCATGTTGACTGGCGGGGAATTTTTTCACCAGCAAAATATCGAGTCTCGGCCATTGTGGTCCTGACAAGTGGAGCAAAAAGGTCGAAGCGATCAGAGGATCGAAGAGGACGCAAAGACGTCGCAGTATGAGGACGGCGTACTAGATTACTAATACACTTCGGAGCACGACCCAGTTGGGATTTGAGCACCAGGGTAAGAACCTTGAATTGAATGGATGACATCACTGCAAGTGCAGGGCCGCAATTCCGGGCCACACAGCGCTTAATCAGATGCACAGGCGTACGTACACGTAGACGTAGACTCGTATGGACCAATACATAATAGGTTACATAGGCCTACTGTACTCTGCATTACACGTTTAGATCACACGATCGAACGTTGCTGAACAATAGCCGACGAATCTTTCCCTTTATTATATTCCCTGCGGGCACATCTGCTGATTCAGGAGCCAAGGTGGAGACTATATAGATGCGTGGAGTCGCTGAGTCTATACTTTCAGCGCAGCATCGCTCTCCAATCATTCGGAACGAAGAACCGAAAGACAAATCTTCTTCAGTTCTATACCGTTCCTTATCAGTTGCCTCATACGACCCCACTTATATATACATACACCCGTCGATCCTCCGCCAACTGTCTCTGCGTTTCTTCGTCTCGTTGTCTGCCTCTATATGTGTCTCCGTCTTTCTTCTTGCAGATATCACTATAGATCGATGTCTCTGTCCGTCCACATAAGTCTCTGGTTTGTCTGTCTGCGTTTCCTGCCCCCTCTGCATGTCTGGCACTTCCTTCCAACTTGGAATCTGTCGTTCCCAAAGACGGAACCACTTGACTGCAGCATTCGGAAGCTATTTAACCCTCGGATGCCCAAGGGGGTCCGACCGGACCCCACCTTGTCACTTTGTGCTGTCGATCAGGGCCGTATTGTCCACAAGGCTGAAGAGGTTGAAGCCTAGGGCCCATCGAAGTCTAGGGGCCCACCGACAATAATATTTCAATTTTATTTGTTATAACGTGGAAATAGATTTTGTTGCTTGAATTTGAATAATAGAACATTTAAAATTCATTCTTATAGACAATAATTACTTTTCAATTGGCCTGTTTTAAAAGGCCATTTCGTAAATTGTACGAAAGGAGAGCACGAAAGTCTCGGGATCGATCATCATGTCGAGGGCCCACAGAAGCTTGAAGCCTAGGGGCCCGCCATGGGTTAATAGGCTCTTCTGTCGATTCGTAGAATCCTAGCGATCGTCGCGATGAAGTTTCTCCATTTCCTTCTTTCTGAAGTCGCGTCCCTTAGGCCTAGTTCTGCCAAACTCATTCCAGTTGTTTTGTGTATCTCATCCATCCATGTTTTCCTTGGTCGCCCTTGTTTTCTCCTTCCCTCTTCACAAGCCAACATCATTTCCTTTTCTAATCCACCTGATCTCATAACATGTTCAAAGAACCTCAGCTTTGTTTTTAGCACTATTTTGTTGTAACGTCTCATCCTTGTCGATTCCAATCGCCATGCGTACCCATTCATTTATTAGTTCTTTTCTCTGTCCATGATATTCTCAGCATCTTCCTCCATGTCCAAATTTCCCATGCATTGATCTTTCCCCTTTTCTTGGTCACTGTCCACGTCTCACTGCCATAAATTACTGTTGGTATGATAAAAGCCACAGTGGCGTAGCTAGGGTCTTTTGCGCCCGGGGACAATCCCGAAATTTGCGCCCCTATCCTCAAAAAAATTGATGACCTTTTTCTTTAGTCATCGCCTTTATTTTTGAAATTGTGCGCCCCTTTTCTACGCAAAATAAAGTGATGACCTTTTTTAGTCATCACATATATTTTCGGAATTTGAGCCCCTTTTTCGGCAACATCGCGAAAAAATTATTATATTTATGCCATTTCCGGGAAAAATGGCTTACATTCTCCCGAATTTGCGCCCCCCGAGCCCTGCGCCCAGGGACAACTTTCCCCCTTTCCCCCACCAGCTACGCCACCGGGTAGTTCCATGTCACCGGGCCCACAACAGAGAACCCCACGGTTTTGCATGGTGATAGTTCGGGCAAATGGCCGGAGAAAAACCTAATTGGCATCTCCAAACCAGGGAGGCAATTCTATACTGAATTCTCTGGCGAACAGGAAGCCTATGCAAAACCTCAAGCATGTATTTAAAGACATGGTCATATTTGGATATGCGGCCGATAAGGCGCGCCGCAGAACGCAGAACTCGGTCCAAACTGCTCAGTTCATTGGATGGCAGACCATGGTA
>JAQFXW010005310.1:0-10481 GCA_034693945.1 Dendrobaena attemsi
TAGATTTAGCAAAATTCATATGATATCAAATTATGAAATAGGATTTCTTTAATATTAGGAGGATAGAACCAATTAACGAAAGTTACTAAAAGTTGCCAAATGAATAAAAAAACGTTTTAAAAAGTTTTTTCTGATGGGGTACCCACCCAAATAAAATTTTAGTTTGGGGGTACAACAACAAAAAGGTTGGGAACCGCTGCCATAGTGGGCATTGAATAGATGTAGTTGTTTATTAATAAATTTTGAATCGTTTTTAATCAGAGGATATAAACGACACATAAACCTGTGTTTCTTCGCCTGTCCTGTCATCTGAGCAGCAACTTTCTTTTACTTAGTTGAAGTGACTGAATGTATTTATTGGCTTGGCTTCTCTCTCTTTAAAGAGACTTTTATTTATCCCCAGGACTATTGTGCTGAGAACGCCCTCCGGGCTGTTACCTGGGACCGCCTCTGAGTAGTAGTGGACTTGAGGGGCGGTTTAGAAATGTGTGATTAAATTAAAATATATGAATAAAATTGGCCTATCTAGCTTAGTGCCTTCAGAACCCAACTCATGGCTTTGCACCCTCGGTCATTGCAATGTGAGCACCCTCTGCTAAATTTTCTGGTTGTGCCCCAAGGGGCAGCACACAGCTGCTTTGCACCATGCACTACCGCTGTCTGTGTAAGAGTTTAGTGCACACCATTCTTTGTTGCTGAGCAGTATAATTAGAAACAGCAGAAGCTGTGATGTTATTGGCAGTTCAGAAATTATATCGGTTCAAGTTATCTTTTTCCTCAGTGTGTGCTTGACTGCCCATGAACTCATACAATTCGTGTCCTTTTTGAAGAAAACACTTCTGTTAAAGTTTGAAATGGCTGATTCTGAGTCAGATGGATCCTTTCTTCCTATTTGACACATCATCCTGTCATACACTATTTTTAACCAACAATTCCTGATGATGTTCAAAGCTTACCTATCTTTTCATCACCTATTAAAAAACGTCCCCTTAGATTTCTGATAAGCCCAACCATTGCATCACATGTTATTCTTCATTGCAGGAGGAATCCTTCACATTTTTAAGAGCATTTATATATGACACCCTTTAAGTAACTTTGTCAGAAATGCTGTATGGAACCAACAGTTCCTCATGTGTTGCAGAGGGTGCACCGACAATAGTGCCAGGGACAAATGCATCCCATAAATTGTACCACGTCAATTGCGCCTCGACAATTGCTCCCTATCAATTGTGCCTTGACAAATGCAGGTAACCCGTTAAATGAAGAACAGAAAAGTAAGGTTATGTTTTTTGCTAGGTTGTAATCGATTAGAAATGAATGAACAAAAGGTTTTTACTATTAAAATTTACAGTCTGCTATTGCTAGGTTGGTTAGTATATCGCAGTAAAAGCAGAAACTTCATTTTTCATATTAATTAAAAGTTGCTAAATTACATCGAATTTTTGCTTTAATAACATTATGAAAATTTTCATACTTCATCCTGCTTCTTGTTTTAGTATCGACATTTTCATTCTTCATTCTGCTTCTTGCTATAATATGAATATTGTCATAAATCATACTACTTCTTGTTTTAATAGGAACATTGTCATCACTCATCCCGTTTCTCATTTCACTAAAATGATTCTCGCCTATTTTGCCGCTGTTAGTGACTTCTTAAATTTAAATCTTTTGATCGTGCGCCCTTTTTGATGTTCGTCTTTTGAGCATGGACCCAATTGATTTCAAATGCAACTTCTATGTTGCTCAACGGTTATGTGGCATAAGGGTAGTGGTGCAATTTTAGGTGTTTAGAAGGCGCAATTGTCGGCATTTTCTGTGTTGATTTTGACGAGGCGCATTTGTCGGGGCACATTTGTCCCTGCGCGCATTTGACAGGTCACCATTGTAGAGAAAAAACTTTTTTGTCATTCATTTCTAATCGATTACAACCTAGCAAAAAACATAACCTTACTTTTCTGTTCTTCATTTGATGGTTACCAGCAAATGTGGGGCGCAATTGTCAAGGCGCAATTGAGTTTGTTTGCTATTGTGGCCTGATGTAGGATTGTATAAATCCCTGATGTGTGCTAGAGCTGAACCGACCTTTCGATGCTTTGTGATTGGAGAGTATAGTTTTAAAGATGCCAATCTATGTTGTAAGATCCGTCTTGCCTGTACCTGCTGAATTGTTGGAGTTTATTCATGTTTTCAGCTATTCTCTCTTAGTTCACGATAATCGCAATCTGAATGATATCTGGGATTTGGAGACACATCCAAATCTGACGATTCTAAATGGCAACGTGATCTTCTTGAACAATCCCAGACTCTGCGTAAACAAGATCTACAACTTCCTAGCGACCACTGGTGTGAGGAACAACACTACTGATGAAAGAGACATCATGTCAATATCAACAAATGGTGACCATGCTGCATGTAGGTTTTGTTGCTGCTTTAGTAGCGCTATTTACGGTAATGTAATATATTGTTCATTAAACTTCTTGCGTAATGTAGTTCACTAGATCGTTCTTCAGCGATCTTATTACTAACTTCAACACACCTGCGGGCTGTAGTCGGAACTGCCTTTGAGTAGTAGTGGCATTTAATAACAAATCTGTTAAGAACTATGGTTGTTTGAGTTTTAAGGTTCTTTATAAAATTTTTGGTAGAGCTCTGTAACACAATACGATGTGACTCTTGAGAAATCGTTCACTCCTCATCAGATCTGTTCATATAATGTTATTAAATGAATTAATTGTGTGGTGACTGATGATTGGTTTGATTTCTTTTGATTATTGAGTTTTAGATCATTGTCCCATTATTAATGAGCTTTTGTGGTTGTGGTACAGGTAAGATGTACACCTTATCTCTGTGGGTCGTGAGCATTGGTTCATCAATGGTGGAGTTGAGGTGGGAGAACTACTCGAGGACAGACGCTCGCTATCACATTGGTTGGGTCGTCAACTACAGACAAATGTTAGTAAGAGGTTCTTTTTGTATTTACTTTGGTCATCAGCGGTTCTTTGAACTGTTTGTTTATGTGAGTTTCTGGCTGGCTTTGAGGTGTTTGGTCTTACACTGTTTGGTCGATTGGCAGGCTGGCTGGTTGGATAGTGCCGTCTTGTCAGGCTCACTCAAATCTCGCACTTAGCCTCAAATTGAAGACCACATAAATATTTTGTGTGCAACTGTGCATGACCTCCAGTTGCAGCAATGAATTGCTTTTCTCGGGGCCTACAGTTGTGTTAGGGGTCGTTGCGTAATTACTTAATGCCTGAGGGTGGGTGAATAGGGTCCTTGAAGACCTTTTTGAAACATTAAGTTTGGAGCCGAAAGCTATCTGACGTTTTTACCAACAGTTTAGTTGTAAATGAATTTTAAATTAACATCGAATTACACTTCTCTCTACATGAGCTATATGAATTTACACTGGGATACAGCATTGTGTTTTAATTGTAACAGTTTGTTGTTTCATACTTTGCATCATGTTGGATGTGACAGATACTTTGTTATTACCATGTTATAAGGAACTGGGTTTATAAAATACGTTCTTTTTTGTAGACCTCAAGGCACCAACATTACGATCGATTCAGGAAAAGAAGTGTGCAGTGATGATGTGTAAGTAATATTTGGTTTGTTTAGGAAGACTAACAATTCCTGTATCTTTCTACAGTGGTGATCCATTTTTGCTGCGCATGACGCCACATATCTAACAATAACCTAAGAAATTATTCAAATTAAGGACATGGAAAAGTAGCCTACTGGCTTTTGTACCTGGAGCTTAGCTCAGGTTATTCTCCAGGCACAATTTTAACAGCCTTAACCATTGCATGATTTTGTGCTGGGGATGGTTGTAAAAGTGCTATCATTCTGCGTTGCTAAGTTGCGCCATTATGTTGCAACTGACCAGGGCTTGGAGATATTTAGTGTCAAAATATGTTTACTTAAATTTATAAGCCTATTTCTAATTGTCATTATTTTATTTTGTCTTCTATGCCGCCTACTCTGCAAATCTCTGTCACTAGAATTAATGTAGGGTCTAAACGGAAAACCATTGATCTATCGAATATTGTATTGCTTACCGGCTGTGACTTTTGACTGAGCTAAAAAAAACACCAATAAAATTTAGTCGTTGTCAGCGTTTGACTTCTCCACTTTAATTTTCGTAACTGGGCAATTTAATTCATAATGAAAATTGTGGTCACATTAGTTTAGGCAAGGCGCAAATAAGTCATGCGCAGTCAACATTGTTGCTTCTAATTTATTGTGATATTGCGGAATGTGGATGATGGCTTCAGATGCAAACAGAGATAGTGGTTATAGAAACTTATTTCTGTTGCGCCTATTATCTGAGAATTTCTATGGCATTTTTCAATTTGAAACTTAAAATGTTCATATCTCAAAATCTAAAGATGCAGCAAACTGAAAGTAGTACGAACGAATTGGAAAACATTTCTTTGATGTTTTGCATCTACAAAACAACAACTTAAAATGTGGGGTTTGTTTTTTGTTGTGCAAGCATCCCATTCAGTTTTATAGTTATAGATGTACACTTACGAACAATCCATTATAACCTTGAGCAGTGTTGTTTCTGCTAGCTAGAACTAAAACTAATACTAACAAGTAAACGATAACGAAATAAAACTGGCAGAAATCGGCAACCTAAGTAATGACATGTTTATAAAGAGAAAACATATGGATCTTCTGTAATTGACGGTTCTGTTTCAGCTGGAAAACAGTGGATGTAACTCCAGATTTGAAGTCTGCTAGCATCAGTAATCTGCAGCCATTTACTGATTATGCTGTCTACGTCAAGGCGTATGTGATCTCGGGTGTAAAGCTCGGAGCTGTGTCTCCGATGGTCAATTTCAAGACAAAGATGTCAGGTTTGTTTATTCTAACACTTTTCGTTTTTGTTACCACACGAACGATTTATTTGACAGATCAGATTATTCTCTAGCATTTGAGACATTAGGCCCAATCAATGACAAGGGTCTGGAGTTTATTTCTGAAATGGACCACCGACTTACACTTGCGGCCGGTGAACTTCATGAGATTGCCTTCCTGTTTCAATGTTACTCCGTCACAATTCATTGTTTCAACTCTGTAGCATTTACCGACACCTTCAAGAGGAATTTTTAGTATAGACAATGATTAATTATAATAAATTCATTTTTATAACAGTAATGATTATATTACTCCTAATATAATTTTTTGAAATCCCGAGGGATCATTGATACCTCGGGTAAAAAAAAAAAAGTAATGATAATAATAATAAGAATTGTCATTGCAGTCAGTTTATCATATTTTTGAAGGCAACTCGACGAGTATTTATTATTTGTATTTATTTCTTCTATTTTTGTGCTTACTTTTAAGTTTTGTTGAGCAATGATGATACGATAAGATGAAGCCATTTTCTAAGGGGTATAGGATGGGTCAAGAGATTGGATGGAACTAGGCGAGTACCCAGAGGCAACTGAAGAAATGCAAGAGTATTGCTTGCTGAAAGGAACCATTCTTAGTTTTTAATGTTGTGGTAAGGCACAAGAAGATGTTTGCACAATTTAATTACTTAATGTATTTATTTTGCTTATGATGGATTCAGATCGTGCTCTTACTAGAACCATTGAAAAGGACTGTTCTTAAACTGGGATTTATACTCTAAAATATCGTACAGAGCTCTGTCCTTTTAAACCTCAACTTAGCTTAATGACAATAAAATGAATTGAACCCATAGAATCTGACAGTAGACTTTCTTCATAGGTTTTCTGAAAAAGTTGTTGCCAATATAATTTCTATAAAATTGGTGTCTTAACTTTAGCTCCTTCTCCTGTGAGGAAGCTCGGTGTAAAAGCAATAGGAACGTCTGATCTGCAACTGACTTGGGTCCAACCGGAAACGCCAAATGGAATCATAACTCATTATGCTGTCCGCTGGTCTATCATCGAAATTGACGGAGCAAAGTTTGAGAAGCGAAACTACTGTGTTGATCGTAGGTATTACTCGAGTCTACTTATTATCCTAGCCCTCTTATGTGATCAGTTTCCTACTTTCTCTACAGTGGTTCATGCGTTCATATGCTCACAAAGTGGCTATTGTAACTTTTTACTTATTGGTCTCCTTAAATCTCACATATCGCAACTTCTACCAGCGTTGAATAGAGCTGCCCGATTCTCTCATATCTCACTTTTCTTACCGGTAGTATAAACTTCTGTTTCTTATTTCCAGAATGTTTTTGAGTCAAACTACCAAGTTATCTTTGTTATCATATATCTCGACCTCGTTCAGCTGTTTCTGGTGGCTGTCTCTGTTTTCTTTATTCTGGGCTAACCTTTACCCCTATGACTCGTACAACAATCTTAACTGTCTCTACCCATTTCCTAAGATTTTTCTTTTTCTTGTGGGATTCTTGGCACTAGGAGCAGCTTGGATTAGGTTGTACTGCAATGAAAATGCAATACAATAATGCTTGGCTAACTATCAGCATTGTACTTATGGTTTTGATTTATTGATTTCCGGTACTTTGCACCTAAAAATTGAATACGGATGTACTGAATTTGATTGTTGTATTATATCAATAATCTTTATTCCAGGATATGGTGGTGGCAGCGGTGCTATGAAAAGGCTGTTTCTTTGGGGGACTTCAGCTTCTATAGTGCACCTGGGTGGGCGGTGTTTAATTTTCCCGAGACAGAGTCAAAGACAGAGTTTTCGAGTTTTTTTCTCCTCCACAAGTTGTTACGGATCGTATACAGTAAAGATATTACACCATTATTAGTTAGAATCTCCTGTTCTTGATTCGGCCTACGATATCTAACGTTGTTCCAGAGACAGAGTTTTCAAGTTTTGTTCTCCTCCGCAAGTTGTTACGGATCGTATACAGTACAGATATTACACCACTATTAGTTAGAATATAATCGCCTGTTCTTGATTCGGCCTACGATATCTAACGTTGTCAGTCGGCTCTTCTCTTTCGATCCCACTCACTTCATCCTCTCTCTTGACACGAATTCCTTCACCATCGTCTTTCACTCCCCCATCGGATCATCCCTAGGTCTTGTTAAATAGCCGTACCCAGCTTCCTTATTCGTTCACCTATGTCTTCTCTACCTTTCAGCCTGACCCATCCACTCTCATCAGTCATCAGTTCTCTGCATCTGTTCTGCATCATTATGTCGTTGGTCATTGCCGTCGGTAAAGCCATCTATGTTCATTAGTCGCTACCTGATGTCCGGTAGTTTATACGCCGCCATTTCTATCTGCCTTAACTTTCCCTTTTAATTATTTTTTTAGATGTGTAGCCTATGTAGTGTGGGGCGCGGTAGTGTAGTGGTGCAGGTCGCCACCTTGCAACCGAAGGATTGTGGGTTCGAAACCCAACCGCCGCGTAAGGGCCTTTAGCAAGTCCTTCACTCACAATTGCTCAAGCGCTTCGGCATGTAATACTCCAACACACCTGCGTGCTGTAGTCAGAATCGTCTCTTAGTAGTAATGGTCTGTAAGTGATGGTACAGAAATACCCAAATACAATACAATACAATAATGTTTCTCGTACCTCAAACATGCATTTTATATTACATATTATACTTATTATTACTTATATATAGGCCTACTTGTTGCAAATCTCCACTACAGAAATCAACTTATTCATATTTATTTATTCACATATTTCTATACCGCCCCTTCTTCTCCTAATATTCAGAGGCGGTCCCGACTATAACCCGGAGGTGTGTCGGAGTTTACATGCCGATGTGCAACGAGCAATTGTGGGTAAAGGACTTGCTCAAGGTCCCCTCTACATGATGGTTCGGGTAGGGATTGAACATGTAACCCTTCGGATGCAGGGCGGTGACTATCCCACTGCTCAATACATGCCCCAGATATGTGCATAGTCATTGGCTAAGTGATCTGGGTGAGCAGTGGGAACTCCAAAGTCGAAGTTATGTGTGTTACTTGGTGCTTTTGCATTGCGCTGCTCAGTGGGAACTCAAGCAAAGAATTTTGAGAGCAGAGCGTGTGCATGACAGAGGAATATAAAGAAGAAAACAAAAACAACACAGTTTTGTGTCCTACAGCAGCAGTGCATTGTTTAGGGATGCAAAACTAAACAACTTGCATACATTACTTGACATACTGAGATTGTATTTTAAAATGCAGACGCGAGCATTAAACAGTTAATGATTGCAGGAATTCACGAGAGATTGCAAGGAAAGGATTCAAAGACATTGCGTGATGATCCCAAGTCAGACGATTCTGATCCCAAATCGACTGGCAAATGCTGCAGGTGCCAGACTCCTTCCAAGCCGCTGGAAAATGATGAAAAGGAGCGACAGTTGGAAATTACCTTTGAAAACCATCTTCACAATATCGTTTACATCAAAAGCTCACCTATGTATGACCTATGTTCTTGATTTAAGGAATTATTTTATATCATTATTATACATTATACTGCATTGGCGAACTTTTATGTTGCTCGTTACAGAACAAGATAATTTGATTGTGCCCGCATTTGGTGAACTCGTGAGAAACAGTTTTGCAGCTGTCAATATTGGCTGGCAGTTGTACCACTGTTCGTTTTTATTTTGTAATTGGGATCAATCAATCAGTCATTTATTGTTATCTAACATCAACAAATTTACATTGCACATTTATTATGCAGATTCATATAACACTACTTCGTAAGAAATTTGTCATATTGGCACTTGACCTACCCGCAGAAAAGCCGCGCTCAAATATACCGATTTTAAAATGCCAATGCTGAAGGTTATTCCAGAACCGATCTCATCAAAATTTTAATGCTAGATTGGAAGTATGCATATAAGAGGAGGAAACAAGGTCACATGATGCAGCAAATCAAATAATCCATGGCCAGAGAGATACGATCTACTTGAAAGACAGAATGATAGAGTGCATGCGTTATCTCTGTCTAAACTGATTGATGTAATGAATATCAACTAAATTGATTGCAGTGTCTTACTTTTGATGCACCATTATTTTACCCCATTACAGTACAATTACGATTGTCATTGGCAGTTAATAACCTAATAAAGTTGTGTTTATTAAATTATGTGTTAAATTACTTTTTGAAATTGGAATGTGTTTAAGTTTGCCTAGTAGGATCAACAAGAGAGATGTGGAAGCTTCGATGAAGAGAGCATTAGCAGCCGAAACGGCGATGGTATCGACATCTGCACCTTCCTCTTCTGCAGCCTCTATGGCCGATGCATTTGGAATTCCATTATCCACTAAGTGGAATCCAAGCAATAATACTGTCATGGAAGAAAATCGAACTGTGAATCAGCAGATGAAGCAGCCACCATGGAATTCAAGCATTGTAATTGGAAACGATACCTCTTTCACGATCACTGGGCTCATGCACTTTCAAGAATACTGGATTGAGGTATCATCAACTGGTGTTATCTTATCTGACCTCAAGTAAATAAATGCTAGCTGGTTGTATAGACCTGGGGTCATCATGCTCAAAACCAGAATGCATAGATGTCATGCAGTGAGCCGACAAAACTGAGAAGGACAAACCGACACAGACAAAAACTTCATGGCAACAAAACGGTGCAGTACAAAACGGCACACACAAAAGGCACACAAGACAGCGTAAAACTGGACTAAAGAATAATAACAGAAGCATACAATTATACTAAAAGATATACTAGAAGTAATTGAGAAACTTCATCAAGTCTTTGAATTCATAAGTCATCACCTTGTGCTGTCAGTTCTTTGAAATCTAGCGACCGTCATGAAGCTTCTCCATTTCGTTCTTTCTTATGTCGCATTCCTTAGTTCTGCCAAATTCATTCCAGTTGTTTCGTGTATCTCATCCATTCATTTTTTCTTGGTCGCCCTTGTTTTCTCCTTCCCTCTCCACAAGCCAACATCATTTCTTGTTCCAATCCATCTGATCGCATAAGATGTCCAAAGAACCTCAGCTTTGTTCTTAGCACTATTTGTTGTAACGTCTCATCCTTCTCAATTCCAATCTCCATACGTACCCATTCATTAGTTCTTTTCTCTGTCCATGATATTCTCAACATCTTCCTCCATATCCACATTTCACATGCTTTGATTTTTTTTCCACTTTTCTTAGTCATTGTCCTCGTCTCGCTGTCCTAGCAATTGGTCGTCAACAAGTCTCATGTCTCTGTCTCTGTCTCTTACATCTGCTGTCTTTGATACAATAGATCATGCTTCTCGTCAAACGCCTCTCCGCTTCATTCGGAATCTCTGGCAATGCGCTGTTGTGGATTAAATCATATCTTTCTTCCTGTTCTTTCACTGTTAATGCTGCAGATCATTTATCCAATAAACAAAACCTCAGCTGCGGTGTTCCTCAAGGATCTGTCCTTGGCTCTTTACTATTCACTTTTCCTCTCAGCAGACTCATATTCTCATCCTCTGCCGATCATCATACATACGTGTAAAACTCCGACACACCCTCGGGCTGTAGTCGGGACCGCCTCTGAATAGTAGTGGACTGTAAGAGGCGGTAT
>JAQFXW010005311.1:0-10480 GCA_034693945.1 Dendrobaena attemsi
AGCCATCCTATAGGCAATCCGCTGCTCAGAGGGGAGCCAGTGGAGGACGCCAAGCATATAGCTGGAAACATGCCCGAATTTTGGTATGCATCCAATTAGTCGGGCGGCCGAGCGCAGGACCCGATCCAGGCACCCCAATCGGGCAGCAGGGAGACCAGAATAGAGCCAGCAGCAGTAATCAAGTTTAGTAGTGACAAAGGCGTGAATGAGGGTGGAAGCAGAAGATGCAGTGAGTGAGTGGGCAACAGTTCGTAACTGGCGCAGTTGGTAGAAGCAGTCACGACTTAGAAGGTATATATATATGTGTGTAAAAAATTATGTATATATAGCTTCCTCCTGTAACATCTCAGATTTTCTTCTCTAGCCTTAAGACTGCTCTGTTTGCTTACAAGTGATGGGATTGAGAGCATCCCCCTGAGAAGAACCCTTGAAGAAGCGCTATACGAAATGTTTGAAATGAATGAGTACCAAATTCAACAATAGTTACTACTGTAGCTTCACTAATACTATCATATCATCCTTCGAACTTAAAAATTGTATGACATATATTTACATATTTTCCATGCGAGTCTTTTCCCACTCCACAGAGGGAATTTCCATTGTGAGACATGCTGCAAGTTAACAAATCATTTGTCTGAACAAAAATATTCAGGAAATACAAAAAGTAGGTAGTACACAAACATTCTAAAACTCTAAATAATAATGCATGAACTCTTGTGATCTTATTGCCCTCAGTTATAATACATCGCTTCATTTATCTCCTGCGAGCTTATACACCTTGGAATAAAGCTTTAGAAACTACAACTCCATACTGGTAGCTGAGATAAAAACATAACTTTGACCCATAATAATACGAGGAATGATCATAGCCTAAGTAAATTAATATTCAACTGAATAGGGCATCGAAACAATAATATAGACTTTTAACTTTTATACACTGTTCAATTCCTTAGATTTTAATTATGAACGTGCATGCTGTATGAATGTGACTCTTGCATGTTTATGCACACTGCGCACAGATGCAAGAACACAGATGAAAGCACACATCCAAACATACAGGTAACCTTGTGTCCGGATTCTTTCATGCAACCACAACAAATTCTATGCACCACTTTTATTCACTGCAGCTCTGACGACTTCAATGAAATGGATGTAAATCTTTGAAAAACTAGAGCTGACGACTATGGTCCAGAAGTTCCTGACTCAAATTGATATCCACTCCTCACTCTGTTCACGGATTCTTTCATGCAACCACAACAAATTCTATGCACCACTTTTATTCACTGCTGCTCTGACATCATAAGGATACCATAAAGAGATATTCCATTATATGATATACAGGTAATCTCTCAAAAAAACAAATAAAGCAGTTACATATTTAGTCAAAGTCAGAGCAAACTACGAAGGCTCACCTTAGACAGGTAAGTGAATGAGCATGGGTCTTGAACATGGCCAAACACTCTCCAGTCTGAAACCTCCAGACACGGATAACACTCTGTGGTCCGGTCTGACCCGAAGCAAGAAGGGTTGATGAACCGTTCATACTAATACTTGACACCTAATACAGCACAAACCATACCGAAAGACCAGGTCATTTTCATTATCACTGATTGCATGGATCTGAATATTATGACCATTCATTACGTTCATTCATTGTTACATTCATTATGTTCATTCATTGCAGTAATTTCCTATTACCTAGCAGCAATCACAGTGCTTCGAGCATATAAGAAGTATCAAAGGTTGAGAAGAAAAGCACCCATAGCCAATGTTGCTCATTTCCCATGACCTGGCAGCAGACACAACCAAGGGCTCTTGACACAGAGACAATACACTGTTGACCTGCAGTTAACTATCTGGTTTATGCTGCTTAGCCACAAAGGCATGTGCGCATAAATAACTCTCAGGGTTGATACATGGAATTGAACCCACAACCACATGACATGGCCCATAAGTAACCGAGTGTGTTACCAATTACTTACTTAGTTACTTAGTCCTTCCAGGTTTGCACATCAGGCAATGCACCATCCTATACCCGCCTCTGTAGATTAATAATAGACCACATTAAAAATTGAGCCACATACATTTTCAGATTAGATCGATTTCATTGTTAAAACTTTAAACACCCAAACCAAGAACTGCATCAGCAAGAACTGCATCAGCAACTCACTTATGTCTGGGCTACATTCTTCAGCATCTTACTTTTAAAAGACATTTTTTGCCCCCGGTGCTTTCATGCAGTCAGCGCCTATGAATAGTTATTCTGTGAGAGGTGTTCTATGCATTGTTTCGTATGATGCGATACTCAAATGTGTACTTGTGTACTGTGTAGTGATTGACAACACATGATGGACAGTGCCTGACAATAATTAATTAAAGACAACAATTACTATTTGAAACAATGAGCATGCAAACCTTGTCTGTGTGACCAATGAAGAATCTTTGCTGACCATTTGAAGCCTGCATTGCTATGACAACAGCATGGCAGGGATATACACAAACTGTCCCATTGCTATTCCACAGAATCTAAACATGAAAACTGATTTTAGAGCCTTAACATGTTAACTGGCTTCAAAGCCCCAAGATTGATTTATCGAATGAAGACTTTAACATCAGTATTTTCTGTAAATAATATATAAATTTAAATGGTACACCTTCAATGAAAATGACTGTAAATCTTTGAAAAACTAGAGCTGACGACTTTGGTCCAGAAGTTCCTGACTCGAATTATTATCCACTCCTCACTCTGTTCACGAATGTAGTCCCAACATAATAAACTGACTCACAACAGCAAGGACAATTGATAGAAACAAAATATACACAACCCCCACCCTCACCCCTCTGGAGATTAATCCACGGAACAGCCAGACACAACGAACTATAGAGATTAATAAATCAACTAGTCAGTTGTAACCAAACGTAAGCAAAAAATGACTTGCATTTCTTGTAGATGCCCCACCATACCCAACTATTCTCCTCAGTTTCAGAATTGGATCAGGCTTCAGACACTGAAATCAAACAGAAATATCAGTTGTCACAGGAAGAAAGTAGATGTGAGCAGACTGGGAAAGGAATTATGGTGTTAGTTAAATATCTGGGGTTTAAGTGCAAGTCATGCGACTCGCAATGTCAATCAAACAATTACACTGTGCCCGGAAAAATATGGAGCCCTACCATATGGATGAGAAGTCTCTAGTCATCAGTTTAACGACAGCTTATGACAACACTGGCCGTTGCCGTCGGAGACAAAAATTTGAGAAGTCTATAGTAGATAATAATATATGAATGAAAATATTTTAGTGGAAAATGGTGTTCACAGAGGAAGATAAATTGTAACATAATTTATATATCATAGCAACAATATTAAAGGGGCCTATAGTCAAGAAACTGTCTTAATAAATTACACATTATAGTCAACTAATATTTTAGGATTAAAGATCTGTTAAGATTTTTAAAAATTTTAATAGATAATTATCTAGGTTTACTATAGTTTCTTCGTCCATATATCGTAGGGGTTCCATATTTTTCCGGACACAATTTATAATCATACCCATCACCTAAAGGGCTTGCATGACGCACATACAAAATGTTTAAATAAAATTACAATATTCTGTTGCATTGACATCTATTCTGTTCTGGAATTTATTACGTTGCTGGATAGCTATTTGTAAAGTGAATACTAAAAATCTCACAAGGATGCTCACTGCTCAAAACGGCAATTAAGTAGATCAATACAGGATCCTTTAAATAGTTAGCAAATAATAAAAGGTGCAAAAGAAATCAATTTTGTCAAACAGAATACCCTTACCGGGTATATGCAATGCATATTATAATTGTTAAAGTGAAGAAAACACTCACCTTGTAAGTATCTTTTACAGGAGGAAGTACTGCACTGCCAGCTACTTTACTTGAAACAACCTGAAAAATAGATACTAGAAAATTGTAGATTACAGTTAGTAATTCAAATTTATTTCTTATTTCTCACTAAACAAATTTATCAACACCAGTGTGGAGTCACTAACCCTCAAACAGCTTTTAAACACATTGTAAAACCCACATTCTTAGTCGTTCTATTATAGTAAAATTAAGAACCATAAAGACAATCAAGCAACAACAAATGAAATTACAATTAAGTACAAAACAACACCAGCCAACTGTTGGAAGTTAACAATAACAGAATTTCTCACAGAACTAAAAAGCCTAAAAAGGCATTGGATTAAAATTGATCGTAATTATACTGTACCCTGCCTGTTTTACAGTTTTCTTGGTGCACCAGCAGTTTGTTCGTTCCACTTGCATATACATGGACGTCACCGTCCAGTCCTTGCTGAACACAGATATCCCCGTTTTCATCAACTCCAACCTGTGGCAACTTTGCTGTCACAAGTCGTTTTGAGGCCTAAGAAACATAATGAGAGCAGATAAATCAGAGAAAATCTCAATTGAGGCAGATGCAGTAAGAAATAAAATTATAATTTACTACATCAGTAGTCAATAGTTCAAAATAAAAATAAATCGGCGGAAGCATATAAACCAAATATTGTTTAGATATGAAGCATTTCATCTTCAACATGACCCTAAACTCTAAAGAAACAATATATATTTTGCATGAATAGTTCCTAGCAGCCAATCAAAACATAGGAGTGGGGTGGTTGTCGATCCCAAATAATTTTATTTTACGATCTGTAAACTTTATTTCCTATACACTCTCTTATAGCATTGTTGAAAATTTGGGAGCAAACAATTTAGTAGATCAGAAGTTGGTTAGTTACATACATACTTTTCTTCTTTATATACATATTATACATATATATAAATAAGCAAACTAAACTTTTATCATACTATGCTGATAGATTATAGCATTGTTGAAAATTTGGGGAAACATTGTATTGGGGTGATTGACAGAGTGATGGTGTAGTTGTCAATCGAGAGATCGAGGTTCAAATCCCTGCCAGGTCAAGATCTCCGCTCTTCTAACCTAGAAAACTCAGCTATCATGTGTACACCAACCATACGCTGTCAGCGGGAAGATGAGACGGCAAGGGAGAGGACCAGTCATTGGTCATCGTATGCCAAGGCTAAGAAAACAAAAGTCAGTAAGACTTTATATTTATAGCTGCCTCAGCATTAACTTAAGGGATGGCTCTTCCTATTCTTATAGCATTGACAACTTAGTACATTTGGTGGCTTTGTCATGTTGTAGAGCGACGGAGTTGTGTCTGATTTCGTGGAATGAACCGTCCTTGAATCGACTCTCTGCGGATTGCTGTTCCCTTTGCCTCCCTCTGGAATGCGAAACCAAGAAATTTAAATTTAATTGCATTCAGATAGCCACCTATTCACAATCAACAGAACAGAAATTGATATCCTACCAAGTACAAAAAACAAGAATATCTTGAGAATAACTTAAGAAAGCATGGCAATATATGGTAAATTCGCACATATTGCGTGTTTACTGTCCATATCAACAACAGTTTGAGATGCACACTGCACTGTTGTTGGATCTTTTGACTCAAGTATTAGAAGTAAGAGTAGTCAACAACCCATCAGACCTGCCTTTCCAATTGAGAACAAAGTCCATAAGATGCTCATTCATTCATATGCCGAAAGGAACTGTTGAAGTTCAACAAAGTTCAACAACCTGCTGCCAACCTAAATTTTAAATTATACACTTCACATTCCCTTGCAGCTAGAGTAAAATTAACCAATCGAATAAACTTTCGAGTTAAACTTGAGTTTATTAAAGGGCATCCAAAATGAAACCCTTCAGCAGGGGAAGTGAATTCTGCACTGAGCCAAACACTACGAGCAAATCATGTAAGAACAATGTTGAAAAAAGATCAACATTTCCTAAGCAGGCAAAACTAATTAGCTGAATAGCCTAACCTGAAATGGATTTTGTCAGATGTATTGAATCGAAAGGCTTCTGACTTCCATCCGATGGAAAACTAAAACATTAATAATCTTCAGTTAACAAAGTTGTTTATAACTATTGCCGTGTAAAACTAAATTTTACGCAGCCATCTCACAGCCCTGAAGCTTTCAAAGTAATTTTTTCCAAAAATGGCGACTGAACGCAGAGCAATTTTAAACGGATATAACTTTTCTTAGGAATAAGATATCAGAATATCAAAAACACTTTTGAAAGGCTAATAATGAGCTCCATATGAGCCCATGTTACTGATTTTTTTAGAGATGCGACTGATTTCGTGGTGTGAGGTCACAAATGGTCGAAGATCCTCCTCTTAATACATTAAAAAGCCCAATGCAAACACAATGCAACATCAATTAAATTGATCACAAACAGGCCTAATCTAGTGTTTACGCAACTTACCATCGCTACCGGCAATGGAAAATTTAAAAGCACATGTAGTCCTACACCAATGTTTTCTACTCATGACTGCAAACAACTTATCTTACATTCTATAATACAACCATAACCAGCCACACAAATCTAGCTATAAATGCAATCTCTACAACAGGTGACTATTGCTTTGACAGTGACCAATTCGTCTTCAGCCAAGCCATCTGAGAGTGCAAGTGCAAAATCACAGGAAATGTAATAAATCATATAATTAAGAAAACAACAGTGAAACATGCCTGATGAAGTCATACAGATCTTGCCAGTTTTCCGTTTTTCCCAAGGGAAAAGCCATTTCCCTTGGCATTGGAGCAGCTCCATCCAAAGTAAGACCCGACTTAGTAACTTGATTCAATGTAATTCCTGCAAATGCATTAAAATATTAAAACCCACAATTACTAAAGCAAAGCCATACTTTCTAAAGCATAGCTAAACACAAGGACAATGCTCAGGCTTGTTCCACCCTATAAAGGTGAAATCAAGAGATGAACCTAACTCACTGGGGCATATCATCCGGATGGTTATCATGAAAGACGCTACAGACATGAAAGCCTAAGATTAAACAATTCTGACTAATTTTCCTCAAATTTAGACATTGACGCAAGTAATTTGACAAATGAACAATGAACATTGCAGGTAAAAGTCATTGAAAAAAGTACAATTTACAAAAATACGTTGAGTCACACATAAAATGCCATATTTTTAGATAAAAATGTTCAATTTTAATATAAACTTTAAACAAAAGAATGGAAACATCTTCAGTATAAATAAAACTTAGGCTACCAATTTACAGATTAAACACCAATAGCAGCTAGTAAAAAACATTACAAAACTTGCTCAAACCTGGAATGTAGTAAGTATCACTCGTGAAGAGGTTCTTTATCATCAGATTCGCACAGAGTTTCATACTTTTTATGTAGGCATATCGTCGATTCAAGTACGTGTTGAGAATTTCTTGAAGGTCCAAACAAAGAACAGTCCACTGCGTACTAATTGGTGCTGGACCAACCACTTCTAAAAAATACGAAGTCATTAAATTATTCCGGGAAAATGCAAATCGGATCTATTATTGAAGGATATTTGTCTAACATGCAATACATTTTAAAAATTGAAATTCTGAAAACTTTGCTAATAGGTTGAATGACTGAATGAATCACCATGTTACATAAAGATCTGAGATATGAATCTATGAAGCATAGACGATAAGCACATCATCTCTAGATCACCAAAGTCTCACTGCATTCTTTGTTCTTGTCACTTCTAAATTATCTAATGGTTCAAAACTTCTCATTAATTTTGTTATTAGGATAGAAATGGAATAAGCATTTTCATTATAATAATCAGTTTTGCATTTAAAATTATCAGTCAAATTATTACACAGTGCTAAAACAACCAATTTTACCAAAGAAATGAGTAATAGAAATGTTTCCGGTTTAAGAAAGAATTCTTGGCAAAAACAATCATCAATCCAGGAGAACACATGTACTCGATTATCATAATATAAACTGCTAAAAATACTGATGAAACCAATGACTAACCGCCTCCTTTATTCAGATTAGCCGAGACACCTGCAACGCTGGACTTTGAAGCATGACAGACAAAAGGAAATTGGAGCCACGTAGATGTGGACTTGAATTCCTTAAACAGGTTAGAAAAAGAAATTCTGATAACGAGTCCGTCTTGAGTGGCAACGTCGACGTGAACAACAAAGTACTTTGAGGACATTGGCCGAAACAGAAGGTACAAGTAGCGGCCTGTAAGACCAAGGGATTGCGTCGAAGTCTTCGGAAGCTGGATGTAGTTGCTGGCTGGTATCGAACCCGTTATGCGATAAACTGTCGACTTCAGATTCTTGTCCTGCAACAATGAAAACTCTGTTTTAGTGTTACACGATGTTATCGAATTTAACTCTTTGGAGGCTGAATATCCTGAATATCAAGTTTATAATTTCGACAAAAGTCGACATTAGCTTCCAAAGAGTTAAAGACTTATACAGCAGAATTTCGTACTGTACGAGACATCAGTCAAAGGTTGTTTAGCCGCTTGGTGCCAAGTGCTCGTGAAATTAAGAAATGTTGCAGTGACTTGCTTCGGCTGCTTGCAATCATTACTCAGGATAAGACTGAGGTTACACACAAGGTGAGCACTCAAATAATTGCATCACTTGCAGTAACTGACTAAGAAAAAGTAAAAAATAAAAGTAAATTAATCCTCTAATGAGAAGGACCATGGTTTCTATGCATTTTAGCGCATGATCGATTGATCATCGTCTAAGCGTTAAGTGCCAAAAGTGCTTTCAGATTTGAACTGCAAGATCACAATGAATTATATTTCTACACAAGATTCACAAGAAACATAGAATTAGACTCGTATCTTTGTAATGAAACGGGCATAGTTGAGTAATAATGCCCAATTAATCATCAGAAGAATCATAAACAACAGTTGCAAAAAACTTAATTGCACTGGCAGGAAAAAAGTTACACGCTACTGAAAATAGAATCTCTTGATAAGTGTTTACCATAAGCGCCGTCACTTCTCCTTCCTTACTGCACTTCTTCCACGACTGGACATTGAAATGTTTGAAGACGTTCACATATGGTTGCTGCCACACTAGAAAATGATTAGCACACAGTGCAACACACACACACAAATGAAAACAATAAACAAGGAGTAAAACATGATTACACCAATTACTTTAATCATCATTCTGATCTTCTGTTTAAAATGCATTGTAATGAGTTTACAGAAATCTTCATATTCATGGAGCTGATATTGCAAACCCGTTTTTCATTAAAGTTAGGCAACCATAATAGATCTCAATGATTTGGTAAATGAGAAGAAAACTTTGGAATTCCAGTTTAACTCTTTTATACACAAAATCAAAGTATTATTCAGCAAAGTATTATTCAGTGCTTAAGTTAACAGAATATTTCACCACAAGTGAAATATTTATAAGCAAGCTTCAAAACTTAACATGACTTTAAAATGACAGGACTGTACAAAACATGGTTCACCTTTGAAGACAATGACCTTTTTCAATCATCTTTTATAAATGTCTGAGAATTCACACATATTAACAGAGTTGACAGAAGTTTTTGACACATAAATACCAAACTACACCCACAGAAACCAATTCCAGTAGTTTATCAGTCTCAATGGCAAGTTAGTAATACAAATACCGATACACTGAATACAATATGTGCCACTAACAAGGAAAATAATAGTACTGGTATAATGTCCTGCTATGATTTGATTTAAGAAACACAAACACACAGTACTTGATGTCAGAAAAATAGCCAACTTTGGTCACCTGAAATGAGAAGGAATTCTTAAAGATAGTGAGGCCATATCCCACACAAGTTGTTAAATCAATTAAACACAACAGCAACTTGAACCCTTTCCTTAAATACGAAAAGGACTTACAATGAGACATGCTTTGAAGTGTCTCAGATAAACAAAATAGAAATGTCACTTTCTTTCATAAACGTATGTACAAAGTTCTCAGACAACCTAAAAACAAAAATAAACACCTGATATTAAATCGGAGTCTACTGTTGTTCAATCAATTTGAATGGTTGCTGTATTAGTTTGAGCGAATACTCGTGTTGAACAATCAAAATGAAATCCGCAATAACTAAAAGTTCATATGCCTCCTGATACTCTCAAATATCAAGAATCTTGATTCACTCAAAAACCAGCTCAAGTTAAAAAACAATTTGACCTCTCAATCCCTCTAATATGTCACATAACTGTTGATTGCTCAAGCGGCGATAAAGGATGAATTGGAAAGCAAGAATATATTCCCTAAGAGGCCAGATGCTTTAACATGTCCTCTAATGATGGCACTAACCCAAACTTGACCAAAAACGACCCTCACAACGTGAAACTGACTCTAAGCGACCCTCACGAACCTAACCTGACCGAAACAGGCCATCATGACGCCGAAACTGATAGAGAATGCAAAGAGTTGCGGGCGATCATTTACATTAGGGGTGGTTTATTTCTCACATCAGTCATCTGCTCCCATTTGCCAAGTTCAATAGGCGGAAGCTATTCCCTAGTGATCCACAGATATAGACCGCAGAGTATTGTTGTAGACCGCAGAGTATTGCCGGAGTA